>JACCGJ010023303.1:0-142909 GCA_013407085.1 Atriophallophorus winterbourni
ATTGGCCCTTTCAGAGCCATGGCAGCGTATTGACACCACATTTTGCTTACACATATGGGGGCTTTGATAAAATAAGTTTGCGATACATTTTCTTCAGTCTTATTACGCACAATTCCCATTCATTTAATATGAATACACAGTGGCTCGAAAAAATAGCTTTCGCATATCAGCACCAAGTATTGCTGGAGACACCATATAATCTGAGATAAAGACTGCTTAGATCTGTTCTCAGCAATCAATGAACGAAAAAATTAAACATACTTATGCCAGCGTTTAGAAACTTGCCATAAATGCAACCGTAATTGATTAATCAAAATTTATGTGATTTTAGATTTTGGAAAAGCAATAAAAGATAAATTTAATGTGTCACTTGTTATTGGGTGGGGACAGTAAGTGCAGGGACAATGAGACAGTATTAAATAAAGTTATAGATATAAGCTATTTTCGAATGAGGATTTTACTAAGAACCACGATTTTAGAATACCGATTCACAAAGTGATTCTGGTTCAAGATCCCAAGACCAATAAAATTAAGCAGTGTAGTGTTTTGCTTACATCACTGTCATTTACACAACAATAAGCGGTTTATGGCTGATAGACGTCATGTGGCGGAGACACTAAGATCAGCTTTAGTGAACCTTGAAACAGTGGCAAAGTGGTAAAAAAGCTATATATATATATATATGCCACTGATAATTAGGGTTCGTACACATAATCACGATGTTCAAACGCAGAATCACATAGTGATTCCTGGTCAAGCACACGAGGCGCTTATGGATGACCCAAGTGATGTGTTGCTCACATCCCCCGAAATTACACTCCACTACCGGTTTCTGGCTGTTTGCTGTCATCAGGTGGAGACAGTAAGATCAGGTCCAGTCAGCCCTGAAACAGCGGCATTCAAGTTTACTCTTTAGTGACTGTTACAATTTTCACTGAAACTAATCTTAATTGCCACAACCTGATGACGAGAAGCATTCAAAAATCGGCTGTGGTGTTCAAGTTAAAGTGAGATGAACAGTGCGTTGCTTTGAATAGAAATCAAGTATTTTCGTTTTAATAATGCCCTAGCCGGTTTAAAGAAAAAATAATATCAATCTAACTCAGCGTAATTAATATATGGTCGTTAATAAGCGCCTCGAGTGCTTGGCCAGGAATCACCTCGTGATTCTATATTTGAACATCGTGGTTCTTTGTAGGAACCCAATTTAACAGTGGATTAAAAGTATGACTTACTATATCATGATACCACAGATTCAATGCTGACTGAACTTGATCTTACTGTCTCTACTTGATCACGGATAAACCTATGAAATTATGTGTATTAAATTTTGATACAGGATGCCGTGGTGATTAAAAATAGTTTCACAGAGGTTATGAACTGTGATGCTTCTTAATGAGGCATTAAATGATGATGAAAGAATGAATCATTTATAAATACTGAAGCTGTTGCACTTTAAAAAGATTATTTCAATTTTTTGACGAATGGTTATGGATTTTGGATAGATTTCAAACACACCAATAACTTACTGCTTCCAATTAAAAGGCGTAGAAATAATCGTTGTTAATGCATGCTTGTTCTCGTACTTTTATCCTGAAAAGCTGTTTTAGGGGACAAATGTTAGCGAGAAAATGTCGTAATCGATTGCTTTGAAGACACCTTTCAGTTAAATGACAATTTTTTTGATTTGTAACATTTTTTAAAAAAGATTATTCTGGTATTTGTTCGTGAACGTCTCCGGGTCAAAAGGCTTCTTATTTTTCTACATTGATTTTTTATGGAAAATTGAGTATAAGCTCATGAAAGTCCACAAAGACCAAATTCTCTGAAGGTCTCACCTGTTGATTCTATCCTATGTTGTCTTAACCGATCTTTGTTAAATATTGAATGAATTATCTAGGTTGTATAACAGAAACCTCAAAGATGAGTAAGAATTTTGCGTTATTCTTTTGAAAATATGTAACTTCAATTATTTTCAAACCTGTATTACATATTGCATCATAGTTGTAAATTTGCTTTTAAAATAATAATTGAATCAGAGACGAATCTGTGCGGAACTGAGGAAAGATTTCAACTTCTACGGCATTGTAACTATATTATGTGACAAAAAAATGATTCGTCAGCGAATTCATTTTTCCTTCGATCTAATTCCAAATATCACAGCCACAGATTTTGCAATTAAAGTTTAAATGATAAAAATAACTAATGTTGTCTTGCTTACATTATCTTTAATTTCTTCGGCGAAATATTTTTGACTTGGACCGAATTAGCTTAAATTTATTTAGAACGTACTTCCTAACGCTTTTGACAGCAGAGACCTCGTTACTTGTTATGCAATAGCCGTTCGAACAACAGAACCACCTGTCTAACCGATACGCATCTACTGCATGCCCGATTTCACGGTTCGCTTATTTCTACCCGAAACCTTAAACAAAATGACAGGCCAATTTTCGGCCAAACTGTTTATCATGCATAAAATCCATCCACCACTACTCAACGTTCAGTGCGAGGAACCTAGACACGAAACAATGGGAAGTGGGAAGCATTTTGCCCATTAAAAGCAGATCCATGGGAAACTGTTTCTGGCCTGCGGGGTCCTAAGTGGGTGTCTGATCGAATTGAATCGACTGGATTTTAAACCTCGAGATGGCACACGTCGATAAGTCCATTTCAGGACGTATACACCTCATCCCGTTAATTTTAAGCTGAGGATAGAATGAATATGTGATTGCCTCGAATTGCTTGAGTCTAGCTAGAGTTGAAGTAGTTAATAGAGGCTAATTGTCAGCTGATAGCTCTTTAACAATTCGCTAGAATGTTATTTGCATTTTTGTTGATTGTAAGCATTAAAGAATGAGGTTACAAATGATTATTTGCCAATAATTGAATGACCCCCATTGGTGAGCCTTTCAAATAGCAAATCCGTCTGTTTCGCAATGTGGTTTAAAGTCTGCCCATGCGTTTTATTTACCATGTTCACGTTGTTAGAAGTTTGTGAATGCGCTCTCAGAATTAGACTGAAGCTACCTACCACCTGTGAGGTTCCTGTTGATGAACCAGCATAAAGTATCGAACATATGGTCCCGAATATTCTAGGAAGAGAAGAAATTTCATTTAAAATCTTATTCCCGTTCGAAATTCTCCTGTAGCTGGTCAATTTTAAAACTGCATTTGAAATTATTTTTCACTAGAAAACTCCGTTTGGAAAATGTTCTTTTTAAACAAAAGTTGAATAACGGTCTAAAATTGCTCATTTGCATCCATTTTCATCACAAACGCCCATATTCTTCATGACCGGTTTTGTGGTCGGAACAGTGCCATCAAGATCGCATGCATTGAAACAGTGGAGGAATGCAAATGTGTAACTTCGTTCATGCGCTGGGTTCAACCCCATTTACATGTGATTTAACAGGTTGGCCGTACCAACCTTATCCAACAATGGTCTACAAGCGTAACTTGATTACTTTTCTTCAACTGTTTCAATCGCATGCGGATCTTGGCCCTACTGTCCCTACCTTCGAAGTGCAGTCAGCACGAAACTTGTGATTTGGTGTGTATGTGATGGAAATGCATGCAAATGAGCTTTTTGTTCATAGCTATGGGCTTAAACACTATCTACATGTGTTTTGGGCACATGTGATTGAATAAGTTGGTCGTACCAACCTTATACAACAGGGACATACAAATGCAACTTGAATGTTGGCCTGTTTTGTTCAAATCCTCAGCAATTACTCGTATCTGTTTCAGGCCGTTCGCACTCAGTAGCCAGTGGCTACAAAGCTGATTTCATTGAGTCTTAAAAGTTTGAAATTAAAATCGTTTTTGTATGTATAAATGATTAGAGATGGCTTTTACTATGGAGGGACACGAGGAGAGCTTTAGGCATAAAAACATTTTATTTTAGCTAAAATTATGATCAGTATAGCAGAAATATCAGAAATTGAAATAGGGAAATATGTATACACCTCATGTAAACGTTGATCGATAAAATTTCCTCTGATGTTTGATGGTGCAAATAAGCCCATTTATTAATTTTTGTAACACAATCTGTTTTTGAGAAACTATTCTTTCGACCGATCCTTGAAGGCATCATTGCACAAGGTAAACTTAATCTCATTCATTTTATTTTGACTTCCATCGACCGACATTGACCATGGATGCACATGTTGATCGCAGGTCGATCTCATGTGCTTCATATCACGATAGAGTCTGATTCGGGAGGAAAATTCTCTCTCACAGAGTTTCCTATGAGAAGCAGTCGTCGTTTGATCGGCGGCGTAATCTACGTTTAGTGGCCGAAATATCTCAAAAATGTAGAAGTAGCATCTGTTATAGCTTTGTATAATGCATAGTTCATGAAGATAACTGGAAGTTAGTGAATAATTCTAGATGTTTGGAAATTAATCCGTTTTCTTATCTACTTGATCATGCCCTGCGCCCTACCTCATATATGTTCATTAAGGGACAATGTGGTTGATTGTTTGTGCAAATTTCATATCAAAGTTCCGTAAATATTCCGTGTACCATGTATACAATATATATAGTAAATGCACCATATTCCATGTATACGCTATTTGTGGGTTTCTACCTAAACTATACAAACAGTTCAAATATTACAGTGTTTTCCAATCAGGCACATAAACATAACGTTTCGGGATTTTCACATGCATTTTCCGCGCCCCATATTAACCAATTTTCGAACAGTCAGCCAGTAATACGCCTTTTCGCATTTATACGAAAAGGTTATCTGATTCGGTTTAACAACCTCATCTAACATCTCAACCTGATGACGGTTGTTGTATGTAAGTACGGGGGATGTGAACATCGAATAACACTGGACCTCCCTTCGCGCCTTGAGCGATTGACCAGGAATCACTATGTGATTCTGTGTTTGAACATCTTGGTTCGTCTTATGACCCCTATCAGTCAGTGACTTCAATGTAGAACTTTTTACGACTGTTCCATGGTTCATTGAAACTGATCTTACTGTCTCCACTTAATACGGCAAACAGTCAGAAACCGGTTGTGATGTATAAGCGCGGGGGATGTAATCAACACATTGTATTGCTCATCTAACATTGCTTTCACAGTCAGGATTTGTCTAACATTCATACAAAACCTAATTTTGCCGTGAGGGTAAACAATGTGAATCCTAATGTGGATGTTAGGAGGAGAATATGACAGCCGAGCATCAAAGATTACTTGTACTAATGACTGAAAAATTGAAAATTATTTCCGATTGTGCACAGCCAGGTATACTCTTCAGATGTGGACAAGATTTACATCACTTGAAACTGTGGTACAGCGTTAGATAAGGCGAAGGTTCAACAGCCAATCGTAGCAATGCGCCGAAAGACACCCCTCGCGGCTTTTCATTTTCACTTGTAACCGTTCTGTGGCTGAACATTTAGTGTGCCACACTTTCACACACACAAACAAACACAAACAGATGTCGACAAGTTAAATTACTCCCTGTTAATATTTGTAGTAACTTCGCTCGTCAATGCCAAACTGTGCAATTTCAGGGGTGTACAAATAGCTTTACACAGAGTGCACTGAACTGTGTACGAGCAAAGCGAGAAGAACTTAATATGGATTATTACGTGTTCAAAACATATTAGTTTGACCACAAATATATTAAACACAAAGACCAACATTTGAGTAAGTCATTTGAAACCCCAGAAAACGATAAACGCTAGACGATGATAGACTATTCGTTTTTTATTACAAAATTGTGAAAGTTGACGATCAATATTGCGTGTTACAATTACATGGCTTAACTTACATAATATAGCGAATCATTCATGCAGAACCAACCATGTTCTGTTGGGGACATTATTGAAATGCACATTAATAACCAAGGCACTGAAATCCGAATATTACCATTCAACGTCGCGAATTATCGAATAGGATTGCTCGAAGATTTTTATCGCTTGCTCTATTTGCCCTCGGTGTTAACTTTATTGTGCTTATCCCGTGCATGGGATTAAAAACTATTGACATTGTGAGTATTTTGTATGTTTTAGTTTAGATAGCCAGTATTGTATCAATCTACATATCATCTGGTTGATACATGGAATGTGTTATAATTAAGTTTGAACTTGACAAAAATCGCGTTGGAATCATATGCCATATTTAGTTTTCATTTCACGAAATTATGAATGATATAACTTGTTTAATCATATATGCCTACAATTAAGGGTACTATCTTGCTTAGCTGCTCGTGTGATTTCATCTAATATCGAAGTACTTAGGCCCTACGAGCATGTTGGTACGAAGTTGCAAGTTGAGTATTCCGTCACCGGATAGGATGCTGGTCTATGGCAGTTACTTTTCCAATTGTTTTCTGGTTTCATTTTGCATCTAGCTTCTATGGGAAATCAGTTTTAAGCCATTTTACAAAGCGACCAACCTCTATCATCTTGATTGAATGACTCAATCCTGAAACACCATTCCACAACGGGCCTGACAAGGTCTTTCCAAACAATGTGCCGGAAATTCAATTTCTTTAGCGTTTGACTCTGAAATATGATCACACTCTGATTAGTGTGAACATTTTACATCTAGGTGATTTCATGAAAATGGCTGAAGTAATTTTCGTGCATAGGGTTTTTAAAACATCTACGGAAACTATAGTTGGCTACCTTCAGTCTGCTTCCGGTTCATGGTTGTAAAAGCTTATTAGATTGAGACAGCCGGGTTATGTTCAGTGTGAATTGAAGACGCGTTTAAATAGCGAAAAATGGTTATTGATGCCTCCGTTAAACAATTTAGGGTTAGCTATTCTTTAAAAGATCGATTTGAGACTAGGGGTTCAAGATTCAAGATTCAAATCAAACCGATGAAATTTACCAAAACCACTCTGTCTACAACTACGACAAAGATCCTACCTTCAATAATGAGTCTGCGATTTCGCAATGCAATGGTTCGACTCAGCTTCCAAACTCACAAAATAGATTAACTGATTTGAATCAGAACTCAGAACTCATCTTACAGTATTTTGCTTCGGAGAACAAAAAATATTTTAATAATCTCTGAAAGCTGCTGCTCTTTGAAACGCCTGTCCTCAAGTCTCACAAACGAAATCTTTGAGATACATGCCCATTTATAATCGTGTATATTCCATTCGAGTGAGCTACGAAATATCTGTCATGGAACGCCACATTACTTCTGTCCGGATTGAAAGAATAGTTTTCGTTTTCGTCAAATTTTACATTCTTGCATCAAATTAAACATGATTAATATTTACTAACAACAAGTGTGTTCAACCGACATCAATTCTCGAAGCACACATTCCGACGAATATCCTGTTCCGAACAAGCAGGTTTTGTGGTAAATCCTATTGAATTGCGTCAGGAAGAAAGCAAATTAGGCCGGAAATCTTATTCATGCCCTAAAGATTCACATAATTGTCCGGTGATGTTTGCTTGTTTGTTTGTTCCGCGCTACGATTATTGTCCCTACTTCCTGTGTGTTATCAGCCCAACGGTTACACAAGGAACACGAAGTAACACACCAACACGAACAACATATCCACAGGTATGAAAACAGGCGGGTATGCGTCTATTCCGCGTACGTGTGTGACTAGATCTTTTATGTATTTCTCATTATACAGAGGCGAAATGCTTTTTCAGTATCTCGCTAAAGTGCGTCCGAATTGCGAGGTTTGTACGGATAGAATTTACTGACTGATCACATTTTGCTTAATTGCCTCGCGTGTATGTTGAACACAGAGAACTCGGTTCGATGTAATAATTATACCCGGTAATTTGAGAAGCGTCATCATTCGCTAACTTATTGCTATTATGCCTCAGCGTAATGTGATCATGCATACTTAAACAATATATCCTGAATTTGGTCATTTTATTTGAACTGAAACCTTCCCAGGAATCGTGTAAAACAGCTTTATACCAATTTGTTATACTGTTTATCCTCCAACAAAGGATTTTTATTGCCTTCATTATTGAATTATTCCATGTGCGGAATGATTGCAAACAAAACCTGTACCAAGAGGTTTCACGAGGCTCAAGACATTTAAACCGAACTTGCCGATCTGCACCCAGGGATCAACATTCATTTGTTTTAACATTTTTCTACCACAATGATAACCACTACAAACAAAAAGTACCAAATTGTTCCAACGATTATATATACAAGAGAAACTCGTGTGATTGTTGTTCAAATGATGTCTGCCGTGCTAGCATTGTTTGTTTCAGGACATTTCCTTATCAAGCGAGATGACAACATCAGCTAAATTTCTTACCAAAAGACTTGCGATCGTGATTTGCGGACATTTTATACGACATTCGTATGCTTGATTTGTTTGATTTGATCATAATACGGCGCATGAAGATAGGTACTGTTGCGGTTAATGTTTTAAGCGAAATGTGTACTTTATATAACGTCAATGGTTGCTACTGCCAGCAGTGCATTTGCATGCCTTGTTTCTACTATTTCAATTCAAGATTCAAGAATTTATGGTATAAAATGCTTGTAGCTGTACAACACCATAGCACCATAACAGCATTTCGATAAAAATGTGTTATCGTGCCCTTTACTTGCATCCGTTTACTGTATAAATGTTGTGCTTTACCTAACCTTTGACCTTGCAGATGTTACACAAACGTGGCTTTAGCATCAACATTTAGTTTGCTTAAACGGTTTGAGCTCCAAATAAATTGTGTAAAATTTGCAACTGGAACATGGCGTGAGGTGAAATGTGTGATAAAATTAATGAATGTTACCAGCATACTCGAAAAAATAATAGCAAAAGCCATTTAAATCTGGACGAGCAAGATAATATTTTGTAGGATTTTTAGCTGACCGAATGTGTTGAATTATATTCGAGGAATCATATCCTCTGCTTTGTGTTTCACCACAGGTTTCACAGTATTTGTTCGCTTAGTATAAATTTGGACGTTGATTTGTTTTATAAAGTTGCAATTCGTAAGCGTTTTTAAATCTGGTTGGCATAAACCAGTTTTGCATGGATGTTTCATATTGTGAAAAAAATCATAAATAAAGTCAGATGCGTAACAGAAAACAAATCATGACGGGCAAAGGTTGACCAGGTGCTAGCCTTATACAAAAGTGACAACAAAGTTTATTTTTTTACCATTTCCCTTTTGTTTCAAAGCACACGAATCTTGATTCTACTGCCACTAACTGCAAGACTTTAGAAATACATCGAAATATCGGTGGTTTTAGCCTAATGCGCACATGTATTCAGATGTGAATGAGAATACTCGTCTTGTCAGCCTTATTAACATAACAGTTGGCTGTTTTGTTCGCATTGTTCATATATCCACAACCGCTTTCTAACCTTCTTAACATGGTATTAAAAAGTAATATTACTATTCGGTACTTAGCAGTATGGTGTTTATTACAAACGTTGGAATAGCATATACTCCTCTTGGTTCCTGATTGTCGATCACGCTATCAACGTGCAACTGACATCAATCGACTGAGTGCTGTCCATCCCTGTGAACTCTTCAGGAGAGTTTGTTCCTCACAATTGCGACTCTTTAGTCTTTCGAAACGCTGTGGAACATGAAATTATAATGCGTTTGTGATCGACATCTACGGTTGACATCAGCCGAAGGAGGCCAACGAGAATTCGGTTCATATTTATGTTAAGCCAAACAATACGACATGGGTATTAAGAGTTTACGTGTTATGAACGGCGTTCAATGTAATGGGTTGCGCACATCACCCAAACTTCAACACCACAAATAGTCTCTAGATGTTTCAATCCATCATCCATCCGAAACAGTAAGTTTAGAATTAGTGAGCTTCGAAGCAGTGAAACGTTCTGAACGATATTATAATTTGAAGCCACTGATTGTACAGAAAATCCAAATGATTTTTTCAAGTCTTGTAGAGACAGTGATCCAATGCACGCGTCCATTTATTAAAAACTGGCTGAAACGGTCGACAAAATGAGCCAGATTGCTATTGATTCTCAACTATTTATGGGTGGAACTAATTTAAGCTGATCATTTTTCTCGACTCATCTTCAACTCATCTGCTACGTCATTATTGCGCTCGTTAGACATATCCCTGCCATCTAAATCAAAATACTTTTGCAAAAAATTGTTTTTAATGAGAATAGTGTATCTCGGTTGCATTTTCCAAAACGATTAATGGTAGAATGCGGATGTATTGACAAGCATGAGCCTGCTACGCGTTCTTAACATTTAATAATAAAAACAGGGATATCTAAACTAGAAACTATTCCCTTGGACTCGGGTTGTGAGCAATTGATAGACGGCTGCTCTGTTAGTTTGAGCACAAACACGCATCCCGTGATGAATACTGCCGCCAGCTTGTTCCGTCCACAGGTCACTCGGACAACCTGTCTGGCACAACCACGGATGATTGATACATCAATTAATATGTTGAATTCGTTCAATAGACGTTGAAATTAAATTGAAACATTTGAGCAACACTGCGGGTAGATAAAGTGCATGTGATACCGTTGCTACCTTGGTGACCAGAGCAATCAATTGTTTGACCTGCTTTCGCTGAATCGATCAACTTGGCTGCTGATGTGCAATATTATCAAAAAGCGAACGGTATAGATCAGACGTAAATAATCTCTCGTACGGAAACAATCACGTTGAATTATAACTTCGATTGAATCGTTGAAAATATATTGCAATAACAAGGGTATGTTGTAAATTTTTTTAGCAATCGCACGTAAGCCTTGATATCGTTGTAGATTTATACGTATATGTATAGGCATATGCATATATACAGTTATATAGTGTTGACCATACTGCTTATTAAATATTCCTCCGTTATATATATATATATATATACTGCACTAGAAGAGAGGAATATTTAATAAGCAGTATGCTCAACACTATATAACTGTATATAACAAACCAGTTGTTTTAAAAGGATGAACACAAATAGTGATGCAAAATTCATGAAGTTTCGCAACAGAAATAAAGTCCCTCTTAGTTTATATGATGCAAATGCTTAAGCGATCAGTGAATAAGCCTAGTAAGATACTTTAAACAATACCAGTGAAAACTGCGGAGTCCTATTTTGCATACCTCACGGCAAACGATGATTTAAGTTAAGTGAAATGCGTTTAGGCAAGCATAAACTACTGTGAAAACGTTTATTCAGGAATTTTACTTTCAGGAAAATTAACACGAAATTAAATGAGCATACGAACTTTCGTATGTACACCAGTGCTTAATGTGAGGTGATACCTTAGTAGATTCAATAATTATGGTACAGTAGGCTGACACACTAACCAGAAAAATTACGTTAAAAATGCTATCTTCAGATATAAACAAAACTGGAATTAATTCAACGGAGGTTTTCAAGCTTACCTTGTTCGATATCCATCCACGGTTTCAATACATTTGGTTCCTGGCAATACAGTCTCTACCTGATGAGTGCATACATCATGAAACCGGTCATGAAAAATGAGTGTGTAACGGAAATTTTAGGATGAATTATCTACACACGGAACCGGTGCATGTAAGTTTAGCCGGTAGAAATGCAAGCATTGAGATAGATTGGGCGTCATAATTATTTTTAGATGCTTGTTAATGCACCTAGTGAATCAAGTGACCTCGATCGAGATTAAAAGATACAAAAGCGTCTACAGGTTACACGGGATTATATCCAATAAATGTGAATTTATCATGATATCGTATGCAGATCTTAGTAATGTAAGCACCTATCAAAATGTGAGTATCGATACGTTAAATCGATATTGGAGAAACTATTGTTACTTTATACTCTCACTCATGCTCAACGGAAACCACAAATAAGCCGCTAAATTTGCTATAAATTATATAAATGCTGTTATAAGTATTTATGACGTTTTTTGAGATTCAATCGTTTTTCAAATGTTCGCGAGCGATCAACTATTTACGTAACACTAACGATCACATAGGAATTACATCGGTAAAATCCGTTGAAGTGCAGCAAAAAACTTAGTATACGCAAAAACGAAAGATACGCTCCAATGAAAAGCGTGTAAGCCAATCAACGATAGACGAACTTTAGAGTGCGTGCGCTCTATCTACTCCTTCCAAAGTGTGTCCTCGCTTCGATTTCCCAAAGCTAGACACGCGGCCTTGTGTTTTCGGTGGCCAACACTCTACCCCGTTGTGTCAATGGTTGTAAGAAGTTTTGCTCGAGTAAAGACAACAGCAGCGTTCAACCACAAGTGCTCAATTATGGGGCGGTAAGCATTTCGATTGGAATGAATGATGGGTGATATTTGTGGGTATGTATACCGATGATGTTTGTTAATACATACCTAAGTAAATGCACACCGCAATGGGTAGCGACATGAAATCACCCCTTTCCAAAGTGGTTCAAACCATGATCAAAAGGAGTAGCTTTTGATTGATTGATCGCACGAGACACCTGTCCAAACGGAAAGAAGTTGGGGAGGTTGAAGGCCAAATAAACCAAGCTCCCGGAACTGTTTGCCCTCGTTCGCTGCACGATAGCACCCAGATTAGCTAAACGATCGAATCATAAGACTGAACTTAACGTGGATTTAACAAACGGATCGATGGAGCCAGAATTTTCGATCACATCTTTATTGAAGCAAGGTGAACATTCAAAACAGAGCAACATTGAAACAAGTGATCAATACACTTGGATTGCATCGGTAGAAACCAAAGCCGGTTCGAATGTTACAGGTAATAGTTATCTAATTCACTGAAATTCAAATAGTTTAATGTTCATTGTCATTTTGTCTGATCGAAAATCAAACTCGATTTTAAACGTCAATCTGTCGAACTAGGCGATATTTATTGATAATTTTATTCGGTATAAATTACTCGGCATTCAAATGGATCTCTCTATTACAATCTGAGTCTGTTTTTTCGATTAGGTAGTATTTCATTTTTGCAGTAGATTAATACACAGTTTACTTAGTGTGGAAAAAATAGTAGACCTCAAACGCTATTCTACAAAAAACGAGTTTGTAGTCTCAATTTCATTGTTTACGTCTCTTCGAGTGGCGGATTTAGAGTATATTAAACACTTTATGGATTGTTGTACAAGGTCAATCGATTTCTGGCGATGAATTTCTAATACCACATAACAATGCTCAGTTCACTTATCTGTCTGTAGGTGTGTGGCCTCTCAGACTTTTTCCGCATTCTAGCATCGCGATGGACAATTGAAATTCAAATTTACCTTGAGCTTTATTCTCCTTTAAGTGCTTCGAAATAATAAGCATATATTTGTCTTCGAAGTCTTGATATTCAAAGTTATTATCAGCAGTTCCAATTGTAAAATACTCACAAATGTTTACCAGTTGATAATTTGGAACTCACCATGCATAAATGATAATAAACGGAGATACTGTGGTGCGCACATCCCCATCTTTTACTTTCTATATTCAACTTTGAAACTAATAATTCCATCGGAATATATCTGCATCTCGATATGCAATACGTTAACACTAAATTGAAGTCTTTATAGCAAAAAATATGGAATGTTTCGGAATCATTAAATAACTGACTGACTGACTCCGCATTAAAATACTGTCGATGCCTCGATTTCGCTATCTTCTCTATATAAAGGAAAAAATAAAAGAAATAGTTTCAACTGCATTAGGATAAATATATTGCGGTGCTCACATCCCCATCGACCAACATTCATCTGTCCTTTATAAGCGCATCATAAAAGTACAGCGTACAAGTATAAAGTTGTTCATTAGGTCGACGGTGCGTATGTACATTCATGCCTTGCTTCTGTATTGAACCGGTGACACCATGTTGAAATGCCTTGCGAACGGTACCAAGTCTCATGCGACAAGACGCCCATCTCATTGTTATTAATTCCTTTTTATATCACTCTGGGCATGTGAAATATGTCAATAATAGGCCAAACGCACATTTTTTTGACTGAGCTGAAATTTGACGGAATACAGGCTCGTACTATCATACGTATGAAGATCTACATAACAACATTTAGTTGAAAATTACATCTTCAGACTGCTTTCAATCAGAATAAAACCAAACATTGACAATCATTTTCTTAATGCTCTGATTTGTATCCACAAAATTAAAGGATTTATTGATAGACCTGTGAATACAAGGCTTTTGGTTTTGGTATATGTTTTGCGGTTGAAATTTTACAATCAATTCTTGCAAATATATTTAAGAAAGTGCGAAAGTATTTATGTATATTGTTGTTCATATCCAACGCACTCCATCGATTTAAAAATAAGGTAATCAACTTTTTGATTCAAATGTTTTTAATTCGAAGTTTAGTAACGCGTTTTATATGAAGCACAGTGTGCTCAAGTTAAGCTAATTATCACAATGTACCTCCAACAACACATATTAGGGAGAAAATTTTCAAGTCACATTCTCGTTTTGTTATAACAGGTAGCGATTCTGACGTCACAAACGTTACACGAAATCTTCAATTACACCCTGCACCGATTGAATCCACAGAATCTGTATCAACCAGTTCAATGAATGATCAAAATTTATTATCAATGTACGAAATGTTTCGCTCGTTTGCCGACTACAACTCCACTGTAAGCCCGTCAGCTTTGCTAAGAAGTCTGCCGAATACGGGCGAAGTGGATCGGAATCAAATGCTTGTACTTGCCAGCATGTTAATGAAAAAGTTGCCGCGAGATGACTTACCGAATCCGAAAACATCAATTTGGAATCAGATTTATTCTACCCTGAAAGTTGTTGAACCAAAATTTCAAGCAGAATGTAAAAGACATCAATCTATGCAAAATGAACGATTTGTAGCACAGAAAACTCCGAATAGATTTGAAATGCATAGCACGAACAACCATGCCACTGAAGGGGTTTCGAGCGAACGTCACAGAAACTCCGGCAATAATATATCTTGGCAAGGAAAGTCTTCAACGGAGAAAAATGAATGTGAGAAGCTCCACGGCACATATGCAAGTGAACAAGAAAGTAGCGTCTTAGTGAATTCAAAGATTGAATCTAATAAAGAAAAAGAAGGAAATCATGTATATTGGGAATTGCCAGGCGACGCCACATTGGAAAAAAGTGAGTACAGTTGCCGCGAAATGTGTATTGGTTAAATAATATTATTTATATTATAAAATTTGATTGTCAGATTCGCTTGAAAATCTCTCTGTGCAGAATATGGTCAAAATTAGATAAATTCAATGATTATGATCAGGATATGTGATTAGAACTGGCACAGCTGTGATCGAATATCTAGTAAGAAAAACAATATGTCAAGCCAGTAACATGTAATATGTTTATTTTCATCAAGTAAACAGATAATGGCATGGGATCTCGGATGGAGCAGGACCACTGCGAGACACCCAAGTGGATCTGAAGACTTACATAAAATTTCCTGAAGATAAACTAAATAGGCAACCTTTTTGTCAGCATTCAATCGTGATGTGGATAATGCATACGCGAAAGCAAAGCTGCTAGATAAAATTAAATAAAGTTATGCTTTTAAACATTTAACTTTATCAGATATTTATGGCGTATCTCCTTGATTTTTATCCACAGATACAACTCTGGATGAAATCACTAACCATTATGGATCCGCGGAACCGCAAACAATCGACCTGCTACCTCAGACTGGATCACTCTCATTCATCCGTCGGAAAAAGAAAACAAGAACGGTCTTCTCGCGAAATCAAGTCCATCAGTTGGAGACCACGTTCAATTTGAAACGTTACCTTTCCAGTTCCGAAAGGGTTGCACTGGCTAAGGCGTTGCAATTGACTGAAACGCAAGTCAAAATTTGGTTCCAAAATAGGCGAAATAAGTGGAAGCGTCAGAGCGTAAACGACTACGATGAGGCGAATGTACATTCGTCAAATAAATCAATGCCGGCTGATCCAATATCCTATTTTCCATCCAACCATATTCTGACGAATGGCAATCAAATATCTAGGACAAAACTGCAGATGGATGGATTCATGACGCGACAGATGACAAAGCCAAACTCTATCGTTGATCGGTTCCCGGGTGCGCAATCGCCATGGGGCTCATCAACTGATCTCGCGTCATTCATGCTAAAATCAGTAGACCACAATGAAACAGCCTCAATGATGTTTCAGGCAGCTCACGATGCAAAAGCGCAAAATGCCCACCGCTTGCTCGATCTATCAACCCGTCCGGTAAATGAAATGGATTTGGCGTTGAATGAGATAAGTACGACGGATGCAAGTAACTTGATTTTCAAAAAAGATAATCCGAGGCTTTCGGAACGGATGAACGTTATAACTACAAATTCTGATGTCACGCATCCAATTTTACAGAATATGAACGCTAAATTTACAGAAACCGTGATAGAGCCGAACATCCTACTGGCGGCTTTGAATGCAACCGCTGCAATGATGTTGAACCGCTTGAACGGAAGTCTTCTAGAACAATCAGTCCAAGTAAACCAAGACACATCATCGCCGGATCAAAATGGCGGGAAACCTAACGGCCATGCAATCCGTTCGCTCGGATTCAATGATAGAGATATTTCCAATCCTATTAGTGACGATGGTAATGTATCTTCACGGAGGATTTAGCATACCGTTGACTGACAATCCTGGAAATCTCCAAGTAACTTTCATTTTCATTGTCATACTGCAAATATCATTCAAAGTAATCACAACTTCACACACCTATCTGCATACTTTGTTGATCTATCTGGCTTTCAAGTTTGAAAATATTGCTGTTGTTACCCACACGACTGTTTTCGATTTAGTGGGTTCGCAATTTACCGAGGAGACTTTAAATTAGGAAACAATAGGTTGGTTTAAAAACAAATCATTTGCATGCATTTTGTGCTGTGTACACTCATCCAGTGGTGACAGTAGGATCAGGATCCACATACGCTTGAAAGAGCGGAAGAATGGTAAACAAGTTTCGCTTGTATGCCACTGCTCGAATCCACACCCATGTAGATATGATGTGAACCTATGACCATGAACGAAAAGCTCATTCGCAAGCATTTACATCAAAGACCCAGACGATAGGGTTAATTTGTTTGTAAGTCGGGATTTATTTTACAATGGAGAGGCTTAATCGCTAAATGAGTATTAAATTCTCGAGAATTACATTAGCATTAAAATCTTACGCAAATTTTAGCAAAAGTTGTGAGCAAATTGTATCTTTATTGAATCTGTATTAACCAATTTTTACCACTCTTATTATTGATGTTTGATGTTTTTGATGTTCTACTGTGCGTTCCGTGTAGCCTTCGATCGAACTTGCAAGCAAAAACGTTGTTGAAAACAAAACGATTCTGTCTAACACATCATACCACTTTCAATCCGAAAGTGCAATTGAACAAATAAGCTTCAAGCGATCACCTGAGTTTAGAAACTGTGTGTGGTCTAACTATTGGTGAGAATTGAGCAAAAATTCATCATGAACTCTTTCCATCTTTTTGTTGTGCATATGCTGTGCCATGAATCCTCGTTCTTCTATGGCTTAAAATGATACCGCCTTGTGATTAAAGTAATCGCACACATTCCACGGATGAAAACAAATTCTACTGCTGTTTTGTTCTTTCGATTGTTAAAGAAAGAATAAAAGCAAATCTTTATTAATGTCAATTCCATCATTCTTAGTTTCAGAAGGATTGAGTTTCATTTAATGGGTTCTGTGAATGCTAGTAATTCAAATGATTTTTGTTGATTAATTGTGAGATAAACTACACCATAAACCAGGAAAGATATTTGTTACGTTTTAATAACGTCTACACTAAATTGCATCTTAAGAAGACGTGCTATCGCATGTTGAATTTAAATTGTGTCAGGTAAACTGCTTAAATACTAGAGGCCACTTTCGAGGAGAAATGTTCATTCAAAATCGGTCAGTTAATCATTGATTAAGTGATATTCGTCTGTTTTCTAAGCATTTACATCGAATCAGGGATATCAAAATAGCAGTGAATGTTTGAAATCCGTCAAAATAATTACGTAACGAATAGTCTGATTGAACGGAGCTCACGCGATCTTCTAAATCCTCGACCCGTTGCGTGATGTCGAAACTTTTGTGCGTCAACCACAAAATGGCTAATTGTCATGTTCAGTGGTTCGAATTGAAAAGACCGTTTCTTAGATGTCTATCGGAGATCGGGTGTTGGGATTGAGGTCCTGAACCTTCAGTCAATTTTGTTACATGATACGCTCATTTGCGCTAACGGGAGAAGATTAGCGCAGATGATTTCAGGGTTGCGCTTCAGTGTTGAAAACAGGAAAGATTTCATGTGGAACGTAATTAATTCTCACTGCATTGATTGATTAATTTCGTTTTTAAATATTCATGTCGATTGGTTTAAATATAAGCACTATTTTTCTCGTTCAAACAAGAATAAGCCTATAAAGTATCTTGTGTTGCTCACGTTAAACGCTTAACTGTATATCTTGGTCAGAAAATCATTATTTGCATGCGTTCCTATCACACACACGCCTACACACCCCAGATTAGTCTTGTATAAGTGGCGAGAGCGCTTAACCAGGTCATCACTTTGTGGTTCTTTGCTTAAACATATTGAATCTTTTATAAAAACAAGTTACAATAAGCTTTAAAGTACAGCCGGAAAATATAGTAGAATGTTCGCCCAAAATAATATTGCATATATATATATATAATTACATGACGGCTATTTTGAAATTAATTCAATCCAACCGACCACATAATTTAAGGACAGTAGTATACACGATGACTGTAACCTATGGATGCCTATCACAAATTGATTGGTTAGCTGTCTTACATTAATATTATTACAATTATTGGACAAATCTTTGAATATATATATATATATACTATATATATATATCTCATCTCTAATATATATATATATATATATATATATATCTAGATATATATATATAGAGATAACCTGCGATTTAATCATACTGCATTCAATTGTGCTCATAGTTCGGCCCTTTAAGATTTGCTTTAAAGTACATGCACTGAGATAGAATTCCGGTACCTCAACGGATACTTTTTGAAATCAAAATGTAATGGTTTACACTTGATTTGTTATTTTTAGAGTGTAGGAAAGCATTTGAACATCAAATCTTCTTGGAGAAAGACTCACGATACGCAAGCTTTATTGTACACTCCCGCCAATCTTTCCAGGCTTTAATGGTAACGAACCATTCACCCGAGATCTTTTTCTGCGTGTGGTCCAGAGAGAGATCTTGCGTGCCAACTTAGACGTGGTGGTGTAGAGATTTCCACCAAGCTGCAGCATTGACAATTCCTCTGTTGAAATGGTAACTCATTTAATTTGGGACCAACCGATAAGGTGCAAGATCCCTTGTAATGCATACATCCCTTAACAGACCTTGACACGATGTCCATATTATTTAATCATCATCGGCGAAGAGTATCAAGTTGCCTCCAGATCTATACTATATCGTTCATATACACCACGATAGAATAATTCTCAGCACCGAGCCTGCGTGAGCGCCACTCGTGACGTCCTTTTTTTCTAGATAGGTCTGTCAAAACGCGAACTTGGACGTGCCTATCAGTAAGATAGCCCCTTATCCAATTCAGTAATATTCCCGTTATTCCATAGGATTCGAGCTTTTTAATTAAGATGTCATGGTTGACTCTATCGAAATCTTTGGAAATATCTATGTTGCAAGCATGTACAGCCTAACCTTCGTCTAGGGCTTTGGTCCAATCCTCGAACGTTTTAAGAAGGTTAGATAAACAGCAACGACCTCTTCGAAAACCGTGTTGTGCTGCGGTCAAAACATTTTGGTTTTCAAAATGTTCTCTTATGCGCGCAGTCACAATGCGTTCCATTAATTTGGAGATCACCGGAAGTAACGTTACCGGTCTATAGTTTGCTGTGTCTGAACGGCTGCCGCCTTTATAAATAGGAGTTATCATCCCTGCTTTCCATTGCGGTGGTATTTTCCTTCATTTAAGCTGAGATTGAAAAGGCGAGTGAGAGGAGCAGTCAAAGCAACGCGACACCTGCGAAGTACGGCCGGAGTGATTTTGTCTGCGCCAGGGGACTTCTTTTCGTTTAGTCGACAAAGTTCCCGCCCAACCATGTATTCGTTGATAGTCATTTCACTTAATAATTCGAAATGTGGTGAACTTGATGAAAGTTGATATGGTATACAACGCTTGGGATTGAAGACAAATGAGTAAAACGTTGCTAAAGCGTCGGCGGTATCTTGGGCAGTGTGGGTCAATCCATGAGGTGTTAGTACAGAGAATACACCTGGTTTGATCTTTGATCGTTCATTTACTATCTTGTAGAAAAGCTTAGGATTCTTTTCCATTTTCTTAAGCAAGTTCCATTGGAATTGCATGCGATCTTCTCTTACAAGAGTAGTGACTTGATTCCGTATCTTACAGAATCGTTTCCAAGTTTCTTCCGTACCAAACTTCTTATGAGTTACCAAAGACTCTCGCTTAACAGCTAACCATTTCTTCGTTCTACTCCGAATAACAAACTGGTTGTTGTAGCTGCATTTGTGTGGTACAAAAATCGAGTTTTCGTAAATCTTCGAATTGAGATAATTTAGAATCGAATTGTAATATGAGCCAGGATCCATTGAATCAAACTCATGAGTGTGTGCATCCTGGAGACTGATATTTAAGGATTCAAATTGTATTTTCCTTATGACTTTTGTCTGTTCACACAATCGTTCCGAACTACATACATAATCAAACAAAAGCACAACATGATCACTCTTCCCCAGTGGTGCCAGGTATTGTATACCCTCTACTGCGGTTGCCTCAGGCGTTAAGACAAGGTCAAGGATTGAAGGTTGGTCAAGACCCCGCCAGCGAGTTGGCTGGTTAACGTGATTGTGTAGTGAAGCAAATTCCATAACCTCCTTGAATTTATGTTCAAACGAATGCAGGGAGTGCTCACCTCTCGAAAACAGATGCGGGAGATTAAAATCGCCAATGATCAGCAATTGCATAGTCTGGCATCTTGTGATGTGTTGCAATGATTCGATGAGCTTATCATTGTATGAGCTTTCGGATGATGGCGAGCGGTAAATGATGCCGATCGTACATTAATCTCCATTGACTAGCTTTACTGAACACCACATCGTATCAGGAAGGCTGAGGTCAGGATGATCGATGACGTTACACTGCGCTAAACGTTCGTGATAGTAGACTGCAACTCCACCACCAGATCTTCGATCACGATCGCGACGAAGTAGTGACATTTTCGGAATCAAAAGCTCAGCATCAGTCATGCAGGGCTGGAACCAAGTCTCTGTAACTGCAACTAAATCGGGTGAAAGTCTATCACAAAGCTCACATAGTTCAGCTAATTTGTTAGTTAAACACTGAGCATTTGAATATATGCACCTGATCGTATTTGTCTTACAAAATGTCGAATCGTGTACTGTAGCTATTGGTCCGACGCGCGATGAGTTTGAAACTTGTGAGCTACTTATTGCGCGCTGACAGTTTGAAACAACATTTGGTTCCCTGTATGACGTATTTGGTCCGACTCGGTTTGAGCCGGACATACGACGTTTTTTAATGCATCGATTTCTTCCATTTCGGTGGGAACGCTATCATCTGCTGTCTCCAGAAGAGGATGTGTTTCGATCATGGTACATGGTTTGGGTGGACTAAGTCTAACGTCCTTCGGTAAAGCTCTTTTTAATTTTTTCCATTCGGACTTTACCATCTCATCCATGTCGTTAGTCAAAAACGTAATCCTCAGTGGTTTCGGACCATTTCCTTTATATTTTGGCGTAAAAGGCACCCGAAATGTGTCAGTGACCACAACGTTTGAAATATCAAGCGAATACGCAATGTAACGCCACTGCTTGAAGTCGTGCTCTGCGGCTTCCTGAACCGATGCTTGGGAGGTACTACCGGTTTCTGGCTGTTTGCCGTGTGTAAGAGACGAGGATTTGAGCAACACATCACTTTGGTCATCCATAAGCGACTTGTGTGCTTGACCAAGGTAATACAAGTTAATTCTGTGTTTGAACATCGTGGTTCTTTGTAAGAACCCTATATAACAGTGGCATACAAGTATAACTGTGTTTATCCACTTTACCACTGTTTCAAGGCTCGCTGAACCTGATCTTACTATCTCCACCTGACGACGGCAAACAGCCAGAAACCGGTAGTGGTGTGTAAGGGATGGGGATGTGAGCAACACATTACGATGGATAATAGAGTTTAAACAATTGTGTTTTCTTTTAGCTTTTCGATACTAAAATCATTCGACCAATTTAGTTTCATTTACTTAAATTTCTCAACACTTGACAACGCGTTTACTCTGCTCGGTTAGAAAACATGAGATTTAATTCCTCAAGACCATCAATCGATCGAGTAGATAGCGTTATTGTAAATCATGTTCGATTATACCATTGTTATGAAGCACTGCTAATTTAATCAAACATCAAACACTATTTTCAAAGTGTATATAATTTTACATTTTTATCCTATAAGTGAGTTATCAAGCGTTTGATTCAAATGACGGGAAATTGGTTTTGAATTTGTAAATAGATTGACTGCGGTGACAATGGATATTTTGTCGGTTGGATCAAATCAACAAAATTTCCCCAATCCCAGTCCCCACCAAGAGAGCCGGTTTGGCCCAGCAAGAAAAATGTGACTTTTCGGTTGATTTTGTGTGATGGTTAAATAGAAGTATTGTACCTTGTCATGTTTGACGATACAACACAGCACTAATGGGAGTGGATTATTATTTGTAATAGCAAGACAAAATTTAAAGAGATGTGTTATCGTTAATGAGATTCTCGAAGGTGGAGCAGTGTGATAAGATCATAAACGGGTAATGTTTTTCTGTTGGTCGCCCGTTTGGCAAATAAAATTAGGAATAAATCACTGAAAATTCAGTAGAATACAAAATGGTTGGAAATCTCATTTGTTCAACTGAACCTGCGATTTTTATGTAATATAAAAGTGGCGATTTTAGTTTACCCACTTTCGAAGAGCAGAGAAGTTTGTTAGATGTTTGGTAAAGAAATGATAAGGTAAGAATTTTTTGTGTAGCACAAACTCCCATATTTAATGTGATGCAGGAATGATTAAAAATTGCTTTTTATCTTAAAAGTTACTTAATAAGGTTTAATTAAAGTGCAGTATATTCAGAAAAAACGGTGGAAAACGTTTAATCAGCCAGTAAGCTCACTGAATCAAGTTAAAGTATTTTTAAAAAATAGTTACAAAAGCATTTAATCGTTCATGTTGCAGCAATTTCACGATTTCAATAAGGACCATGATGTTCTGAATCTAAGTCTCGCCACATATTAGAGCATCGACCTGGTGGAACATATCAGCCTACTGCATCAACTTACAACGTGATTAATCCGTGGATGCGTGAATAATCGGATCGTAATTCATAAAAATAATGCTTTAAAATCGAATACACACTTAGAATGTAACAACGTAGCACTCCAAATAATAGAAACCAGTATATTCCACATTGCTGATTTCCGAATTTTCCTCAGTTGTTGTTGAATCTACATTGTGAATGTATGGCTTTTGCCATTTGGCCAAGTATGAAGATTCGAGATGTGAAGGCTCATTTTACCTATACGAGTAGGCATGAAATGTTCCTTATTCTTTATTCATTCAATACAATTTGCTGAGACATTTTATTTCAAGTTTCAGCATTGTGAGTAACAATGAAAAGCTAATACACCGCAAGTTCAGAATCAGGAATAATGGTGAAATATGTAGGAACGATTACTGGACATTGGATTGACACATCAAACCAAAACTCTATTTCTCTCATATAAATACACAGAAAACACAAAAGCATATTGTGTTATGCCACAAAAGTTAAATGCAGTTTGAATTATAATGGAATTCTGTATCGGATTAAACTAAGCATATCAACATGGTTGAAATATTTCGCATGACAGGCTTTTAGAGAAAAATTGATTTAAATTTCAACTTTGAACAAGGCTTTGTACAACGTTTGTCTTGCAATTCAAATGTCTTCATTTGTAACGCGATGCAAGGATATCAATAAACAGGTAATTGGACAATTCCCGCTATAACATCTTCGCATTCAGAATAAAATGTAGTGATATATCATTGTTACAGAATAAATTCGTCATTATATTGGTTGAAAGCATTTCACCTAAATCAATATTGTTCAACTTGCTAGATTTTAATCATTTATTTATCAGCTTGAAAAGACGTATTCATAAAGTAGCCTCGAATACCCGAAATCCATTATTCAAATTTGATCGCAAACATTAATCCTTAGTAATAACCAGCTGATCGATATCGTAACGGCTATGAATCAAGATGTACACATCAGAAACTTACGTTTACATTTAACGCAGACTGAAACTGAATTTTTAGATTGCATTCACATTTACCTCTATAATATTCAAGTGAACTCAGCTAAATTTACCCACCACCGCTGTTTTTTCGACGTCACATTTAAACAAGATTCGCTGAAAATGCTTGAAACGGAAGCGTACAACATCCGAGAAACCAAAAGTAGAGTGTACTTGAATGTATGTGTAGCAAGTTTGTTTTTAGCTTTTCAATACGTGATCCGCATTCTATCTAAAATTTAATATTCCAAAATGTTTGGTTTTTCGATCGTGGCCAGCTGCAGATTCATTATCAAACTACTTTATTTAGCAATGCCGAATTTCTTCTTCTTTATCTGTATGACATAAATAAATATAGCTACTCATTAGTAACAAGTCAGATAAAATTTGCGAAATTTCAACGTAATATTTGTATTGCAGTGGACCTAATTAACATTACAATTAATGTTTTATTCGTGACGCAACCTCTAAAGGTATTGGAGCATGTATAATGCTGCTAATCAAATGAACGTTTCCAAGGGATTTGACTATATTGAATGCCATTATCGGTTAACCAAATATTGATACGAACTTTAGCTCGAAGGTTCATCTTTTAAGGTTCAATTCTCTCAAAGAGGAGAGGGGAAATAAATCTAAATTGATATTTTAACTGATCGTGATGGCTAATGAGATAAACTAATACTTGTTACTGAGAAGTATTTACAAACATAATCTCAAGTATATATGGGAATTTTTCTTTTTAAACATGAATTATGGGAGTCGACTTAAGTTTCGGCTAAAGCAAAGGTGATTTCTGATTTTTTTAAATTGTTTTGCAATTCGAGATGGATGTTGCTACTTGAGTGTAAAATGTTTTCGCTTTTATTAGACACTACTCGTCCAGTAAAATTATTACGAATATCAAGAACAAAAGAAAATTTAGTATTGCAACAAACTCAATCATTTCATGAGAAGTTGTCTCAGTTCAGTTCAGTTCAGTTCTGTTCAGTTTGCACAGGACGATATGTGGCAGAGTCGCCAATCGAGCGTCCAGAATACTTCCGGTGGTAAGCCAAAAGAGCGTCCACCACTTCGAATAGTAGGTTCAATATTCTTCTGGTATGACTTTGGCTGGAATGCAACAGAAAAACTCCCTCACCCAATAGGTGAGGAGAGACATTAGTGCGTTCCAACGACAAATTGAAGAACAACTATAAAATTAGGGATAAAAATTGGGAAACACAGAGCGCCAGATCGAGTCTAGTCTATCTTTGAAGCACGTTACTGATGTAGAACAAACTACCTCTTCGGGCAGACAGTTCCAATGATTCACTACCCTTTCGCTAAAGAAGTGCTTACGTGCATTAGACCTGACATGTTGCTTTGCCAGTTTCAGTGAATGGCCTCGAGTACCTACCACTGGCGCAAGAGCATACATATCAGCCGGATCAATAGAACTAAAGCCTCTAACGATTTTAAAGGTCTCGATCAGATCCCCACGTAGTCGCCTTCTTTTTAGCGAGAAGAGATCTAGACTCAACAGTCGTTGTTCATATGACTTCCCAGATTGCCCTTTAATCATACGAGTAGCTAGGCGCTGAACACCTTCAAGCGTGGCAATGTCCTTTTCCAAGTAAGGAGACCAAGCTTGAACGCAATACTCGAGATGAGGTCTCACTATCGCTTTATACAATGGGATGAAAACCTCCGGGGACCTGCAGGATAAAACTGATCGGAGGCGAAAGAGCTGGTTCCTAGCGCGTTGTGCAGCAGCTGCACATTGATCAGCCCATTTAAAGTCCGCTGAAACCGCAATACCTAAGTCCCGGACTTTTGATACCCCAGTTATCTCCAGTATGTTATCAGGTCCAGCAACCTGCAGCTTCGTTGCAGCTTTGGACAGAAGATAGCTTTTGGAGAAGTTGACTGGTAGATCCCACGTGGAAGACCACTTGATGACCTTTTCTATATCCTCAAAAAGATCCTGTTCGTTCAGCGATCCGATAAACTTGACATCGTCTGCAAAAATATAGCAGGGACACTTAAGCGAGGATGCCAAATCATCGATGAAGATAAGAAAGAGTAGTGGGCCTAGTACTGAACCCTGCGGGACTCCACTAACAACTCCTGCTTTCGCGGAATACATATTGCCTATGCGAACGCGAAAATACCGATTGCTCAAGAAGTTTGTGATCCAGTTCTTTAGAGGGCCATCGATACCTATTAGTCCAATCTTCATTGCAAGCAACCTGTGGTTTACCGAGTCAAAGGCTTTACAGAAGTCCAAGTAGAGAACTTCGACCTGGTGGCCTTTATCTAGCCTCCTAGTGACCTCATTAGAAAACATAATAGGTTCGTTAGGCAAGACTTCCCTTTTAGAAAACCATGCTGAGCAGAGTTTAGCAACGAACCAGAGACAAGGTGGCGACAGATCCTGTCCCTAATAAGTCTCTCTAGGGTTTTGCAAAGGATACTAGTAAGGCTTACAGGTCTGTAGTTGCAAACTGAAGATCGACTGCCACCTTTATGTATAGGAATCACATCAGCCTGCTTCCAAGCACTCGGAATATACCCATACCTTAAGGATGCGTTAAAAAGGCGACCCACCGGTTGTGCTAATACAGGCGCCAGGTTCTTAATAACTTGAGGGTGAATACCATCCGGGCCCGCAGATTTATGTGGATTTGTAGCTTCAAGCGCAAGCCTAACCTCATTATCAGTGAAAATTATTTCATCGAGGGTAGGAACGCTATCTGACCTTATGTCCACTGGCATATTCGGGAGATCAGTTTGGCGATCAGGCCTCTGAACAGCTCGAAAATGTTCGAGAAAAGCCGAAGCCTTTTCAGAATCTGAATCTAGTTGAGATCCATTGTCCAGTTGAAGGTTGCCTATGCAATCGCGAGTTTTGCCTTTGGATTGTGCATAGCTATAGAAACGCTTTGGGCACTGTCTTATATTACATGCCAGTCGTGCCTCAAATTCACGTTTTGCCTTACGTTGGCTTCCCACAGCCTTATTTCTAAGTAGTTTATACCTTGTCCAGGCCCATTGTGTCTGAGAAGCTTTGTAAGTTTTCCAGGCACGGTCCCGGATTTTAATACCACGGCGCATCGATGGTGTCCACCACTGTGGCTTGTTGCGTCTTTTGACGTGCACCAACGGAGCAAATCTGTCTTGCAGTGTGGACAGACAATGGTGAATAAGCTGCCAGTTTGCTGCCATATCATCACCAGAAGATTGTGACAAGATCTGATCTGCTTCTTCTGAGACAACACTCCAGTCTACCCTATTGAAGTTGCGCTTTAGTTTCGGAGGCGGTTTGTCATACCTGAGAAGTAGCTGGAAGCTAATCATGATGTGATCACTTTTCCCTAGTGGGGAAAGATATTGCACCTGTCGAACCATTTGCTCATTCGAAGATATAACAAGATCCAGGACCGAAGGTTCACAGCCATGTCGGAACCTTGTAGGCTCAGTTACATGTTGGCTCATAGCATGTCTGTGGGTCCATTCTATGAAGTCCTCAGACATCTTATCAGCTTGGCAGCTCTGGTTAGGCCAAGATATGTGTGGTAGATTAAAGTCACCCACCATAAGAACCTGAGACCCAAGCGCACGTAGTGAACTCAAATTCTCAAGCAAGTTATACATATCCTGTACTCCTGAATGGGGACTCAAATAAACGCACGCTATTACCGTAGATTGCTTATAGGAGTGAATGAGACAGGAGCTAAGTTGCACATTGTGCGTGCCAAGCCTAACGTTTAACTCTGAGGTACGGAGGCCTAACCTGAGAAGAATAGCAACACCGCCACCTTGTAATGCACCCGGTCTATCACACCTGATCACGGAATAGCTGTTACCAACTATATCAGGAATGTCATCAGATGCAGAGAGCCAGGTTTCTGTCAGTGCAATTACATGCGGTCTCAACTCATGTGCAAGGATGGAGAGTTCAGACCATTTGTTTCGGATGCTACATGCATTCCCGAGTAGCACTGTGGCGGCAGTGTCACGTAATCTATTCCCAATTAGTCTTGTGTGATTCTCGGGCGGAGTACCCGAGAAGTCAGCACGTTTTTTGGCGTGCTGCTTGCGATAGCCGAGTCACCTGGTGCGGCCTCAACACCAGCTGTACACTGCAGGTTGCTAACCACGAGCTGTGGAATTACAGGGATAATAATACGACCACAGACCTCATCCTCGGACGCGTCCAAGAATTCTTCGTCTGATGAAGCCCCATCCTTTTCGGATGAACGGCGCCCTCGATTTGACGTTACTTCGGAACGAGAATCTATTAGCTTTGTAAAACCCCGCTTGTCGTTATTAGAGGTCTTAACAATCTGATCCCTCCTATTTGAAGCGGAAGAGTATTGTCTTATCCAGGAGGGAGGGTTGTCCGGCTTAACCTGCAGTTTGTCTAGAGTTGCTTCGGCGATGTGGTCAGCCTTAGATAGTAAAGCGTCCCGATCCGCCTGGTATTTGAATTCTACCAGGATTGGCCTAGGGCGATTATCCATCTTCCATTTTCCAACACGGTGAATTCGCATTGTAGGAGTGGAAGGCCTCAGACCTACCATCCGGATAAGATCGCTGATACATCTGCGATCTAAATCTTTTCTAGACTTCGATTCCTTAATAAATGGCTCTACTCGATTAAAAACCAGTACATTTCGTGTTCTAGTTTTTGGAGCAGGGGTGCCACGCAGTGTATCGAATTGCTTGCGCAAATCATTCAATTCCTGGATAATGTGATCCAGTGCGGGTGATCCGGCAACATTTTCATGTTGCTTCCGTTGGGTAGTAGCTTTATTCGCCTTCCTACGCCTCTTCGGAATCTCTGCTACAGTAACCACCCTGCTAGTAGAAGCTCGCATTGGAGAACGAGATAGCTGGCCATTTATGTCTGCGTCCTGTGTGGATGCAGTTTTTTTGGCGTTCTTGGTAGCACGCTTTTTAGATTTGACCACCTTAGAAGAGGTAGTCTGCTTGTTAGGACGTCGTAGCTGGCCAGATTTGTCAGCTATGCTAGTGCCAGCCATTGTATCAGAACTTACACTAGCCCTCACAACAGATGCAAACGTTGGGGCAGGTATAGAATCTGACGAGCAAGGCAACGTCCGACTATTCCTTGGTTTTAAACAAGCGGCGTCTGTGGCAGCCTGCTGACAGCCGCTACAGTACCACTGCAACCAGCGGTACTTCGCATAAATCCCATAGTGAGATTTATGTATACCTGAGCAGCTAGGATGAGCCCAAAGCTTGCATGCTGTGCACTCAATTCCTTTTGCCACCATTTTGCCACATTTTACATTGAGGCATGAATTTCTAGTACTCATATCGGACAGATAATAGTATGAGTAATGAAAAGTTACCAAAAATACAAGCTGATTTTATCGCTAGCGTAATTAGTCAGCAAAATATGGAGAATATAGTAAAATAGTGATTCTATTTTACTGCAAATTCAAGGAATAGTGAAAATTCGTAATATTTTATCGGAGCGTGGAAAATACAACCGAATTGAACGTACCGCGCAATCTTTTTTTATAGTACACACTTGCGAAACTTTCTTGACACATAACCTCAAATGATTAGATATGTTGTTGTTTATTGTTGACCTCATTAATTCATTGTCGCCAATGCATGTGCGTCACAAGCACATGATAGTTTCATGCTCCACTGCTTTTCGAATGACTAAACTGCCTGATTTGTAGGGAAAAATCTCACTGCGATAGGCAGTACTCGGACAAACAATGTCAGTTGAATCATCTAATATTCACCCTATAGGTTTCCCCCTAAGCTTGTATTGGATTTTTATCTTTTTGCCTAGCAAATTAGATGGCGCGATTATCGTCACTTCTCTTCGATGTATAGCAATTTGATCTACGTCTTATTTTTTGCCAAATATTGTCCTATCTTCGACACTTGGCATGAGAGCATTGCTATTCCAGTTCTGTTTGCACACTGTCGGCATCTACCAGACGCGCACATAAGGATAAGTTTATGAAAACCATTTGTTTACAAAATACATTATAATTGTAGCTAAACTCCGACAAATTGTTAATTTGCGCAAAATTAGGCAACACTCAAAATACGAATAAACGAGGAACATTGCCAGTCCTTTGTTGTTGAGTGGACTAGATAGTGAAGAAACTTCATCGGCCGTATCGCAATAATTGTGCTTTCCATTCCAAGACAAATGATCACAATTCAAAACAAACGTTTTACGGTAAAAATTATTTAATTAATTGCAACTTCCATCTTCTTACCTACTTGGATGTGCATTTACAAAAGCCAACGAAACTCTATTCACCCATAAAACGAAAACAGGATATCGCGGTGAAAGAAGACAAATGAACCTTAGTCACAAAATGTAGCAGATAAAGTGTGTAATAAAATTCGTCACACAGACATGACGAATTGTTAGAAGACACGTGGGCTTAAATTTATTTGAGATGGTAAGACTGAAAGCCTCCACAATCCAAACCCACGCATTACAAAATACATCGTTTGATAGTTAGTCTACTTTGTCTATTGGAGGAAAACGCACAAGAGAATTTCTTTCGACCAGAGACATATTCTTTGAATCAAATATCTGCATGGACGGTAACAAAGAATCAATGAGACTACTTTTAATCTACATATAGAATAAACATCACAACTATCTACCATAAATTCCAGAGCGACGGAAATATGATGTATAAAATAGATTGATTTTTAGGGCCTTCATCTCCACAAAATTTCACACTGATTATGCTTCCATATTTGACGACCAGTCATTCCCAAATTATATACAATCTAGTTAACACTCGATGAGTATTAATTACTAACGTGACTACAATTTTCATTCATTTTTCTTTATTTTTCCCCGTTCGATATCACGATCATGAATTTGTAGATTGAAAAGTTAGCAGACCCTTCTGCGGCTACCAAAATCTTCTCCTCAGTATACAGAAACAAATAATTTGGTCGCCAGTCACTATGGCTCGACAAAATTTTTCAGAAGTTCTTTTGTAGCTTTCGGATTTTAATTGCAATAAGAACAGCAATAATAAGTTCACAACTACCGGAAGTGCAATGTTTCTTCTTTTCTGACTTTATTGTGGATACGTTCGTCTTACTTATTTTAGTTATTCTTTCTGATAGCGATTTGTCAAATGTTAAGATTACACTCTATTATAAAGCGAACTCTCATTAGGAAATTATTAAGATACAAAAGCATTAGGCATAGACTATATTTTTACTTACGGTTCACAAGATATGATATAAGGTTAGCAATTTTGATCGCGACGACATTTTTGACAGTGCAGTGAACCTAAAAAAAACGTAAATTTAAAATTTTGAAGCGTGAGCTAAAGTTTTAATGATATGGTTTAGAGAGTTTGTTTTGCACGAGACAATCCTAATTATGACTATCAGACAGCAAATTCTAAAAGATGAGAAATGGTTCTATGTATCTTATGATGCCTAGATAATGAACGATGATATAGTCTGAATTCTTAGCTGAACTGAAATAGAACAGTTGGGCCAAACGTGTGAGGAATCCCGTTCAAATTTACGTCGGCCACATTGAATTGCGACCTATCTTACTACATTTGGATCAAATGGGTTAAATATAGATAAAAAAATTAAAATTTGAAAAAAGAAACTAGAACTGTATTTCAAATCCTGTTAACTCGCGAATAGAATTTGAAACGCAATAAAATATATGTTAAGAACGGCATTATTTGTCGGGTATTCGAAGTTTTAGCGATTTAAAGATATTGGATTTTTCCAGATTTTGGAGTGCTCACACATCCTGCAATTACACACAACAACCGGTTTCTGCCGGTTGCCTAGATTTTATTGAACATTCATCAACATATCTCAAACGTTTGACCTGACAATTGTTGCTGATTGACTACATTTTATTTTGCTCATCAACAAATCTGCATCTTTGAACATAAATTAATTTTCATTTGCACGCATTTCCATCACACACATCAACCCCACGACCGGCTTCGTGCTGTTTGTACTCATCAGGTAGAGACTGTAAGATTAGGATACACTGGAGCTTTAAACAGTGGAATAATGGTAAACAAGTTTAGCTTGTATGCAACTGTTAGATAAGGTTGAAACGACCAACCTGTTCAATCACATGAGCCCACTTCGTGTAGACATGGATTGAACCAATGACCATGAACAGAAAAGCTCATTTACATGCATTACCATCACACATACACATACACACCACAACCGTATTTGTGCTCTTTGCACTCATCAGTTATGGACAGTAGGATCAGGATACACACGCGCTTTAAACACTGGAAGAATGGTAGATTGGTATGAATAGTAAATTAAATCTATTATGAGATTATGGTGTTTTCTTCGTTGTATACTGTATTTGATTTATTGTACATATTTCGTTATTATTTTGTTATAATGCCCACGTAAATTTCTAGAAAATTTGAATATAGTAATTACGTCGGGCTCAGCAAATTGTTGCGTTTGATCTGTCAAATGTTTCATCAATACGCCATGTGTTTAGTGTACCCAAGTAATCGGAAAACACTGTTCAACGTAAAATGGCAAACAAATCAAAAGAAACCACACATGATAGACTTGTCCTTAAATAGAAACGTGATCAGTGTGAATAATATATTCACATTGTGTATATATTTACATGTATATACTATCATAAAGCAACAATGAAAAGTCGTTAGACCTGAATCTTACACGTATACATTAGCAAGTCTGTTAACAACCTTATTAACATAATTCCCTGTGTGTTCACATAGAAAATAGCAAAGATTAAAAATGATAATCTTGCATTTGATTTTCAATTAAAAAGAAAATGAACACTTTTAAATTATTTGTTTGTATTCTCCTTCAAAAGGCAACGAATTCGAAAAATTTCAATTTATGGTTATAAGCGGCACTGCATTCGGAACTTAAATGTAACTGATACATTAAAAATGGCACAATTCACATCAATTTTATTTTAAACACATATTAGAACTAAATATTTAAGTCACAAACCACACCGAGTCATTAATATTGAATCATATTGAATCTAGTTTAGATTGAAAAAGCTCGACAAAGACATTCAATGGTCGTAAAGTCAACCAAGAGACCAGCATTTTTTTCGGTGTAATATGTAGTAGAATGACCACTACAATAATGTCAACAAGAATGTTGGAGGAAAGGCACAGAAGATGGAGGATTTATCGCGGTAGCCAAAAGGTGCACAAGAGTACAGCGGAAGCAATCACGGAACACGAATCAAGAGGAAGTGTATATCAAGGTCAATTGTTAGATACAGTAAAACAATGTTGTTACACAATCCCCTTCCAAGAAGTCTGGTCAGAGGAGACTTCTGATCAGGAATTGACATTTGAACGGGTTAAGCGTTTTCAGGTCGTTCCAGGATGGAACTTAGTCTCTCAGCAACCAGTCAGTTCGAAGTCAGCCAAGGCACTTGATCTGCGTGGATTGGTTATCGGTGGTGAGCAGGGTATGATACTCAAAAAACCGATAATTACTAAGCCGAGTCACGTCTCACATGGAGTGAACGTGCTGCCAGAACCGAATCACATGGTGTGAACGTCCTGCTACCGGGAATCGCCCGTCTGGCATGGTCTTAGTATGAACCCAGTATCAGCAGATGTAGGCACATCTGTAGGCTTGTCAACGGAGAACTAGATGCTTCGAAAACATAGTCTGTGCTGAGAAGTTCCTGCGCACCCAGGGTAGATTACGAACGGCCTCGCCTGCAGAAAGCTGAGTGGCGTGTAGTCGGGCTGATAAGGAACTTGTCTGATAGGTTTCGTGTAGGGCGGTGTGTGCTCATCGTTGGGGCTACCTGGTAAGATTGCGACCAGCATCGGTGATCCGGGGGTTTCCATAGTTTCCACAGCAAAAGGTGCATGTGTACCGGAATGGAATACACGAAGGATGTGTGTATTTTGGGCTACCGGGTAGGATGTCGACAAGCGTCGGTGATCCGCGGGTGGCGTGTGCCACGGTTTCTACACCGGGAGGTGCATGTGTACCTGAGAAATGAGAAGAAAAAAACTCTCTGGGGCATAAGTTTATGGCCACGACCGAGTTATACAGATGAGGTATGTGAAAGCATGCACGGGCATATACCATGTGATAATAATACGTTAAAAATGTACTACATAGTCGGCGAACCTTACGGGTGGCTGATTCGCGCGCCTAGCTGTTGTGGTGGCTGGCGTTTGGATAGTAGATGGTAAGGTAGGGGTTATCACCGGTGTTGCTGGGGTTGGGTCTGGCGGATTAGCTGAGTAGAAGGTATTGTCCATGAACGCCCGTTTGACTCTGACAATCGAGACCATGTCGTGTCTACCGGTGCGGCCAATGACAACTGTTTTTTCGTACCGCTTAATCACCCTAAATGGTCCAGCACAAGGAGGGTGAAGAGGTTGCTTCACCATGTCGTTTCGGAGAAAGACATACTGGCAATGTGCCAACTCCTGTGGGACTGTTTGGCTTGAAGTCGCGGGGGGCGGTGGGTGGAAACGACTCATATATTGTCGCAAACGCACCACGTAATCTCCATAAGCAAATAGTGATTGCCTAGCCGGGGAGACATATTCACCAGGTAATGCGATGGTACGACCGAATGTTAACTCGGCGACAGTGTCTTACAAAGGGGTTTTAAAAGTTGACCTTAAACCTTGGAGGACAATCGGTAAGACTTCAGTCCACTTAGTACCTCCGTGTGCCATTAATGAGGCTTTGATTTGCTTGCGCAACCTTTCCATCATACCATTCGCAGCAAGGTGATAGGCAGTAGTTCGGTGATGTTGGAAACCAAGGGTAACCATCAATTTACTAAAGGGGCCATCGAAATAGAAACCTCGGTCCGATGTAACGTTACTCGGTCAACCGAACTGTGGTACCCAACGTTCGAAGAAGGCCTGTGCAACTGTCTCGAATGAGCAGTTTGGCAGCTGAACGGCCTCGGGCCACCTGGTGAAATGGTCTATGCAGGTGATGATGTATGTATAGACACTTGAAGGTGGTAACGGATCAACAAGGTCTACGTGTATGTTAATGAACAGCTCATCCGTTTCGGCAAATGTTCCTAGTGGGCATTTTGTGTGTCGGCGGATTTTTGTTCGTTGACAATCACCGCACGCTTTAGCGCATGTGCGAACGTCCCTACTGGCATTCGGTCCGTCACCTAGACCTGTGGACTTATCTTTGATGTTGTTAAGACGTTTTAATATCTTCGGGCCGACGACAGTAGTCGTCGTTAGCTCTCGGCTCGGGAGATTTCCGCTGGCGATGTGGGATGGGCGCAGGGTTTGATGTAACGCCGCGAATCATCGCCGTACTTCCGATGCATCCAGCAAACGGGTGACCGAGATTGACTACTCGAGTGTCGGCGGGATGGAGTGCGTGATCGTGACTTATAGTTGAGTGTGAGGTTAGGAACCTAATTGCGTAAAGCTGCAACCTCAGCTAGCAGATCCGCAGTGTTGACGTTTGCTGTATTACCCTGTATGTGTGATCGTCCTGCGGTTACCATGGAAATATGGGCATCTGGATAGGGACGGATACATTCAACGATGTTTTCCGCCATTTCTGCAAGCTCAGATAACGGAGTGCTTTTTGCAGCAACCAAGATGGGTAGCATTCACTCAGGTAAACGCTTGAGCAATAGTTATTTTACTAGGGACTTGTCCATAAGCGATGACGCGAAAAGGCGGCGCATCTCCGTTAGTATGGTAGATGGCTTTTGTTGGCAACTTCTAAGTTGCTGAACAGCTGCTGTAGCCTAGATCGTTCAGACGTGACCGTGCGGGAAATCACGGCTTGTTTGACAATACGATAGCGGTCACCTATGGGTGCAGCCAGGACTGCGTTGCGCACCTGTAACAAAACATCCGCGGGGAGTTTTTGCGTTAAATGTGAAAATTTGGCGGAGTCATTAATTATACTTTTAGAACTAAATTCAGTTTCTGAAAAATGAAACCAATACTCGGGGTCCTGTGGAATAATACTGGGTATTGTGATGACCGTCAATGACGAAATAACGCGTTTAGAATCACGCGTGACGAACAGGAGCAAATGATGCGAAAATGGACGATTAAACGAGGTAAAATTTACCCGAATACTCCTATGTAAAACGGGAAAATGACGTACCGGATAAGATACACGAAGGATGCGTGTATATCAGGCTCAACATATTGTAGTAGACTGACCAATAAAATAATATCCACAAGAATGTTGGAGAAAAGGCACAGGAGATGGAGGATTTATCGCGGTAGCCAAAAGGTGTACAGAGGTACAGCGGAAGCAATCACGGAACACAATTCAACGGAAAGTGCGTATCAAGGTCAATTGTTAGGTACAGTAAAACACTGTTGTTACAAATGTATCACAGAAATGCCCTGATGAAATAAGATCAAGAATTTACAGTTTAGACCCTAGACCTGTATAATCCCGCGTATATGCTACTCCATAAATTAACACGCAGTTTTTCTGTCATCAATTTAGTGAACGTATGATTAGATAAGATTAAATAAAATAGAATTTTCACTGTAAGTTAAACTGTCAGCACTTAACTGGTTTTAAAATGTTAGTAATTTTCCTGTATTCATTAGATTTCTTAACAATAGGAAGCAGTAAATGTTGATTAAACAAATAAATACACAAGAATAAGAGAAATCTTTTAATTTATTTTTAAAAAGTGCATGTATATTATTATAATATTTGCTAGCTGCTGCAGAAAAACATATGAATATCTGTGCTTCGGTTCATGCGTAATGAAAAATAATTGATACGGTTGCCAGGAAAAAATAGTCTAAGAAACATATTATGTGATCACAAAGATTAATTTGATGAAAACTATTTTAGATTCAAGTAATACCCCAGAAGCTGAAGAAGTGCACTTCGTAACGGTTCGGTGTACTGCTATAACATTAGGAGCACCCCAAAGAGTGAATCCGTAAAAATGATTCAAAAGCTTCCAAATGCGCTATTGGAAACACATCTAATACATACCATGAACAATATCGTCCGCTACAAACCAGAATTTATTTAAACTTGCTCACATTTCTGGCTAATAGATAAGAAAAATAAACATTTCGCGCAATAGCATCGAAAATTCAAATATATTATTCCATTGATATATGACTAAATAACTGGATGGAAAAAGTATTAATTCCCTATTGCGTATTTTAATCACGGGGTTACTCTTGGGTTAGGATTTAAAGTGCAAGATTACAACACACAGTAATTTTCTTCGATTAACCATTGACATGCAGACAAACTTCGCCTGTATTATTTGGCTATCTACAGACCACAGAATTGTTTAATGGAAATTCTAAGTCAGGTTATGTGGATAATAATGATACAGAAGTCGTCAATGTAGAAAATCAAATCACCTCATTATCTTTATCAGTCATATCATCCACGGTTTCTCATATTCGCCAACATATATTCTGTTGTTATGTTTCGAAAGAATTTATACTTTATACAGGAAGTGTGGAATCATTAGTTTCTCTAAATGACTCGAAACGTTTTGCCCGCGATCCTCAAATTCATCAATCTTAATTTTCGATTCACGACGTTACCGAAAAAATTCTTAATTACTGGTCCGTATCCTGTATCAATTTGATGAACTGGTTCGTTTTCATTTCTGATACAACAATTGCAGTACACATTGATTACTATTTTCTAGGATAAAACCTATTCTTTTCCACGTGGCTCTGAACGGAAATTTGATGCGTCTCATTTTAATACTCTTATCGATTATAAAATCTGTAGTGCAACATTCTTAAGATTTACAACTGCTAATTAGTCAAAATCTGTATCAATATCTTTAAACGAATGAATAATTCGATTCTTCAATATCCGATTCATGCTAAGCATGATCAACAATTACCAAATTATTTGATCATTCAAATAAGAATATGCACAATCATGAATAAACTTTCAAGGTCAAATATGCAGTGAAAATTTAAGTACCTTAGAATGTTATAGACTAATGGTATTCACTCAATGCTTGCATAAAATCATCAAGTGTCTTGTAAAGGAAAGAATCGGAATTCTAACTTCGAGAAAAATGTCAGTAAAGTTTCAACAATGCACCAAACTTCAAGTCGTAATAGCAATCGAATTTATGAAAAATATGTGATAAAACCTTTCGCTGGTCAATTTGGTTCACTTGAGCTTTAAGCAACTTACATGTCTCTGTTAAGCGGAGGTCTTCTGTGAACCTGAATTCTATAAGTTGTGTGTCAGGAATATCCTAAAAGGTATAGACTTAGGAGCGAAGTGTCTGCTATTTTTAGTGAATTATTATAAAACCATATCACAAAGAGCAACCTGACATTCCATTAATAAAAGATCATAAGAGAATATATTTAAATTCGTGATTCACGTTATATTGTCAATCGTAATAAAGATTTTAAAGTGGTTTTGTTAAGCCTAGTAATTTTCCTACCATTAAAATTTCAAAGTTGATTTCCGAGTTTTGGTCGCTTTTGTGCAAAATTCACTTGAAAAAACATGGGGTTAGACTTTATTGCGGCTATAGTAGCTAATACAGAAATATAAGCAAGGAATCATTATTTGATGTGTACAATTCCTTTTTCTAGACGAACGGATATTTCGGAAGGGAACTCCGTTCTGCCTTGGAAGCATAAGTTTGCGCGCATTAGGTCGAATGAGGTGTTTATGATTTCAGTGCTGGCAAATCATTGCAGAATTTAAGATTGTTCGCTGTTCAGAGTTCTGAGTCGTCTGAACGAAGACGAAATTCTAAATTCACGGGTAATTAATTTATATTAGTACGTAGAAATAGGTAGAGGTTATCTCTGAATTAATGTGTAAAAAACTCAGTACCACTATTCGATTAAGTATACAGGAAGCTTGTATAACTGGAGCTGAAAACAATAATAGCTATTTGCTCAAAATGAGAGTTTTTGTATTGATTTTCTATAATGAATTTGCTATAAGTCAGGCAGTCCGCTTACACAAAGATCGCTAATATCTCTTGCTGTGAAAACGCAATGCGGCTGAACTTTCGAACACATAATGGAAGGTAACTTTTTGAACTTGAGCACAATCGAAGTATATTCAGCGTGAGTCTCATGTAACTCGTCATCTAAAAGATGATGAAGAAACAAGTGTTTTCTATCTGTTGACCGTAGATGCTATGTTTCTAGTGATAAGTTTGCTAAATTAGCCCACATTGTGGGTACAATTCATGTGATATGTCGTCGTGCAGAACGATTAATCCGGGTTATTATAACGGCATCATATTTTACCTGCACATTTCATGAAGTTCTAGCTTGGTGTTAACCATTTTATTACTTTTTTAATAACAAATTATATTATTGATAAAATTTACAGTAATAAAATAAAATATAATAATTAGCAATATTTCTACTAAATGTAACTTTAAATTTATTATTTTTGAACGTCAAAATTCTCCTGAAAATCGTGTATATCAATTAATAAATTGAATTAATAATTAATAAATTAATTTAAGGAACTTCTTACCAGGTTGCTCAGCACAGCCCCACATGTCTATTTGATTTGTCATTTTAACCTAACTACATACGGATCCAGTGATCACCGTTATCTGTTAACAGATATTGAAAATATCATCAAATGGTCACATGATTGGGATCTTTTCCTGAATTATATTAAATGCTATCCTTTGTCTGCCGCAGTCGACAAAATTGCAATACCTGCAAAAGCGTTGGGATCGACATTAAATCTATTCAGAAGCTAAAGGATTTAGGTTTATTTGTAACAGCGGACTTTAAATGGGCTGCGTAATGTGTCTTAGGTGCACAGCGAGCTCGAGTAGAACGTTTTAGGCGTAAATCTGTGCTGACATGTATAGCGTTATATGTGTCTATCCCCTAATATACGGTGATTGTTTGGCCTCATAAATGATGCCGAATACTGCGTGCTAGCCGGGAGCCTTTTCTTACAAAAAGATATATTACTGCTAGAAGCGTCCAACTTCTGGCTACCGAAATGTTTGGAGGTATATCTAGGAAAGCCTAAGAGGCACGTCTAGTTTATTTGAGTCTTTTCTCTCTACGGCGTCGGCGTCTACTGGTGACCTAATAGAATCCTTCAAAATAATGGAATGCCTATGCAATGAGTGTTGTCAAAATCGGTTCTATCGAGCGGTCAATAATTTAACTAAAGTACATATAATTAGGGTCGCGAAAAATCGCAATCGTCCGAATTTTAAACAAAACCACTTTAGTGAAAGAGAGGCAAGCTTATGGAATAAGCCACCTGAGGAACTCATCGTTTTCATATCGGTAGGTTCATTCAAAATTCTTTTGAATATCTCGTGACATGAGCTTTTCCCATGCTCATTCCTATGAATAAGCAGATCGACTGTCAATAAAATCAGCATCAAAATGTTGTTTTATTTTAAATTTATACGGTTTTTACCACGATAAAAAACAGAAAACTGCACAAAAATCCTATTCTATAATGCCTCGTTTTAAATGTCATGTTTTTGATGAACGCACAATTTTTTCCCTAGCTATCCTGTCACCGGCCCTTTCCGTTTTTCCAAGTCGCATGTACTAACACGTGTAGGCAATACTACCTCTGAATTCGCAACAGTTACCAGTGGGGTCCCACAAGGTTCAGTATTATGCCCAATAATTTTTCTGATCTTCATCGATGATCTGGAATCGCAGTTATCATGCCCCTGCTACATGTTTGCTGATAATGTCTAATGCACTGGATCAAGTGATCACGGTGATTTATTGAGAGATATTGAAAAGGTCATTAAATTGTCACAGGATTGGTAACTGATTTTGAACTCTAGTAAATGTCATCTGTTGTCTGCAGCAATCGACAAAATTATAGTAACCGTGAATAACGGTAGGATCGACAATAAATCTATTCAGAGGGTCAAGGATTTGGGTATAATCTTAACAACGGACTTTTAATGGCATGCGCAAGGTGCGTTACCTGCACAACGAGCTAGAGTAGAACTCTTTAGGCTTAAATCCGTTCTGACATGTAGAATGCCGGAAGTGCTTATCCTCTTATATACGGCGATTGTCAGGCCGCTTTTTGAATATTGCGTGCAAGCCTCGAGCCCTTTATTTCAAAACGACATATTGTTACTAAAGATCGTCCAACTTCTGGCTACCAAAATGTCAGACATTATGTTTGGGAAACACTACTAAGAACGTCTAATTTCTTTACGTCTCTTCCCCCTTCGGCGTCGAGGTGACCTAAGAGAAACTTTCAAAATCCTAAAAGGCTTAGGCGACGAGGGTTGTCAAATCCTGTTATCTCGATCAATCAACCTTTTAACTAGAGGACATACATTGATGCTCGCGAAAAACCACCGCCGTCTTAGGCAACTCTTCTTCAGTAAAAGAGTGGTAGGCTTCTGGAAAAAGCTGCATGATGAACTAATAACTTGCACATCAGTAGGTGCATTCACAAGGGGTTTAGATTCCTTTTGGGATGAGCTTTTCGCAGACTTTTTTCCACGAACATACAGGTTGCCTGTCGAACAAAATTGTTCATTTTTGTTCATTTTAAATTTATATCGTTTTACCGTGATTAAAAAACAAAAAGGCTTGTTATATAATGTCTCGTTTTAAATGTCATGTTTTAAATGTACGCACAAATTTTTCATAGCTAAGATCTTACTGGATTTGCGAATAGAAACCCACTCAGGTTTTCTCAGTCGCAGCTACAAATTCTGTGACCGGACGTATCATCGCATACCACGAGGACACCAGAGAAGAATGAACCAAATTTGGCATTTGTGGGCGCTCCTTTGAAGCTTCCTACCGACAGAAATTCTGGATGCTCGATTGACTTATCAGCCATTTACAGTGCTGTGACAACTGAACTGATCCGAACTGAACCTGTGACCGAAAGACGGCCTTGAAATCACCTGGCGTATCATCGCATACGACGAGGTTACCAAAGAACATATCACAAACTTTGGCAGTGGTCGAGGCTCCTTTAAAGGTTTCTCCTACAGAAATTTTGGACGCTCTATTGGATTACCAGCCATTTACAGTACTTTGTCAACTTAACTTAACTGAATAGTCAGCTAGTGTCACACTACCGAATAAAAATCTGGCACTAGTACAAGAATCCGTACAGCTATCTGAAAATTTTTAGGTTCTCTTCTATACCAGTTCGACTGATCTCATACGACATTGGTACTATTGAATATTCCTTAATTAAAATTGTGATTCATTTCAAGGTCAGCTAGTACTTCACTGCCTGTGCCCACCCGCTAGATTTGAGTTGCTTTGCAGTCACCATTTTCAATTTTATTAACGCTTTGTCTCGGTAATGAAAATTCTATTAAGTTTGTAGAAAGGGTGTGCGATTTGGATGTTAAAATAGGTTTATTTTTTCTTTCTGAAAATCGCTGATTCTAAAGCAGTCTCGAATTGTCTTTGTTCCTTTAATTGTCATTTGCATCATGCTACCCTATTATTTATTATGCAACAACTTAAGCTCTTGTTCAAAACCCTATTTCGCATAAATATATTGCATATAATATCATGAAGTTGGAAATAGTTATGGCTCATTAATGTGGGATTTTCGCTGTTTGCACAAATCCAGGGTCACCGAGTATTTGCCAATATCAAATAACCGTTTGCATAAATGTTTACCTTGCCGATTTTGCGCCTCTTCCATTGCGTGTCTGACTAATTGCCCTGAGTGACGCTTCAACATTCTGAATCAAATTGATAGCTAATCAAAATGTTTCAGCAGGTGTTCAACTTATTTGATATAACAATCTTCTCTCGTTTGCTCGAAGCATATGTTCGACCGCATTTATAGTATGTTAATCAAGCATGGTTGCCTTGGAATCGTAAGGACCTTAGTCTTCTAAAATCTCCCCAACACAGCACTTTAAAGTTTGTCAAGTGTCTAAAATTCCTATTCTACGAAGATCGACAGCTTACCTGCAACATATTCTCGGTGCACTACTGTACCGTCAGAAGATATCTCATTCTAGCATACCAAATCCTGATGGAACCCCTTCATCCTTGCAAATCAATATTCACGCTGTTACTTTGTCTCACTTCGAATTTGCAATCTCTGGATTTCACTTCGTAGCATCTCTTCTTGTCTTTAAGCATCGTCTCGACACTTAAATTTTCTCATCTCGTCATGATTAAAAATTGTCCTTTTATTCTCTATCTCACAAATTTTTATGTTTCACCGGATTACGTGATAAATCGTAATGCGTTTGCGCGTGTTCTTCCTACCCAAAGACCAATGAAGTCCAGTGATGGTTTAGTCCATACGCGAGTCAGGCTCGCTATAAATCCTTCTACCCAATCATATCCGACCCACTGTACAAAATATCCTGCGGTTATCTTCAAGCTTGTAAGCTTTTTCTACTGCAATCAACTATTCTCTTGAATCAATCCAAGAGTATCCCATAGCATATCATTGTTCTCACTAATGTTTGAAAATTTTACAAAATAATAAATGTATCGACTGCTATTTTTCAGATAAAAATTGGTATTTTGCTTCACCTGTTTCAGAAACTTTTATCCACGGGTCTTTCGAACTTTTCTAACTATCATGAAGTCTAACAGGAGCAAAAACAATCCAAATGCCTCAAGAGCCATGAAGCTTGGTAATCACATTTTAAAGGTAACGGTTGTTATATTTTTTATCATCATATTCCACTTTGTCCTTTAGTATAAGAGTATGTTTGGCTAACCGCTTGTAAAATACACCATTAAAGGATTTGCTGAATATATTTTAACTTATTGATTTCTACGGATTATTATTTACTGAAATTGGAGAGAGGATTTTGTTTTTGAGCTTGGCAATGGTATTATTCATGATAGATCATAGGATTCCTTAATTTTATCAACAATTTTTGAATGCGTGACAGTTTATCCTTACTCACCGTTGCGAACTGCCTCTGGATGAGTGAGATGTTTCTAAATCATGTTCAATAGCGTTCTGGTTGTTGACATATTGGAGTGCTTGATTTATTTTATATGTTAAGTGAAGTGTCCAGTGAAGTTGGTTATGATGCATGGAATAAAAGGACGAGTGAACTATTGTGTTGATGTCACTCCACTTGTTTTCATAATTTGTGTTATTGTATGTTTCATTTTTAGTGAAGATGCCTCACTTCAGTTTGTCTGCTTACTTTCCTACGGGTTACTTGGTCTTTTAAGTATCAATCTCCTTGTCTATTGAGGCTCTTGCTATAACGTCTGTATAGCATTGAAGAATTCGACCGTTGCTACCGTCGTAATACTCTCCTTTATGATGCCACATTAAGTCTGTGAAGCTTATCCTAATTGCATTTCATCCCAAAAGGCATTTCATTATACATTAAACGCATCGTATGCTAAATATTGCAGGAAAGCTGGCAGTATGGAACTTCATTGCTCATTGGAATCACTTTTTATTACGACACATTTAGCTGTATTTTTATGTTTTAATTAATATTTAGGAATGTGATAAGCTAGCAGCTTACGCCTAGATTTGGACATGGTATTTTATTGATGATACATTGTTAACCTGAAGTTTTTTCTTCACTGTAAAAACTGATTTTTTCAGCGCAAGCAAAATTTTGGTAATGGGAGGAGTAGACTGAAGGCAACCTGTTCATCCAAACGTTCTTCTCGCAATCGGAATTCTGCTAAGACCTCCACTTTACCAAGAGCGCAATTGACAAGGCGTTCCGCAACTCTTCGAATCGCGTCCCTATGTGAGACAGAAAATGTTACTGAAAATGATGTGCCTTTCAAGAACATGAGAAAACCTTCGAGCATTAGTGGTCAGAACGGTGCACCTCCCGACTCTCTAGCAAATGAAAATAATTCAAATTCAACTAAACAGCCTCGAAGAAAAAAACGGCCTTCTATAATGAAACCCACGGATGTTGCTTGCACAGACGCTGAACGCCACGAGGCGTTTGTCAAAAGCTTTGCTGTTCCTACTCATTTATATCGTTATCTTGCATATCGACACCGACAGCGACCATTGTACCTAGACCGCACATTAAGCTACCTGCGCCCAGCCTGTCAAGCATCTCGCGATCATCCGAATCCTGGAAAAAGTGAGCTTGTCTGCACATGAGTTGTTTATAAAAAGTTCCATTTTTCTTTGTGCTATTTCATTGTTGATTTTTTACACAAATAACGTAGGCAATCATCACCATGTCATTGTTTTTATTTTACTGATGTATCATTTTGAATATCAAGTTTTTGGATAAACACGCACTAATCTCTTACTCATAGTTCTGCCCTTACAATTTTTTGAGTGGACCATTTAATCACACCTATTTATTCAGGGAATGTGTTACTTGGTTCGTTCTCTTTGTAATTTTTAGTTGATAAATACATATGCAGAATTTTACTGCGGATTTCACTATTCAGCAGCATTTTTTTTATTTAACCATCAATACCACATGGCAATACTTTTATCCTATGGATATCATAAAAACGAAAGTGCATCTTACTAATTACTAAATTGCTAAATTGATTGGCCAACGGTAGTGAGCTGCATGCTGAAATACGCTGGAGTCTCGCTACCATTTCTATTTCTATTTCTCCCTCATCTGTCTAGGCCTGGGCAACCTGACAGTATCTTAGCCCACGTGCAGTCTCTGACTGTGCGGCACTTTGCCTAGATCAGGCTTGTGCATTCATACTTACTAATTACATGTTATTAATATTTTGCATTTCTACCAATACCAACAAAACTGTACTGTTTTAATCGTAGATATTAATATGTATAAAATTGATATAATTTATTTCATCCATCATCATTCATGATGTACGGATGTGCAGTCCTACATCACTTATGTACACTCCAGGTAACGCCGTGTTATATTGATTTGCCACTGGTACCGAGTTGTACTCGAAAACATACTGGATTCTTACTATTATTTTTATTTTTTATGACCGTGGGCGTTTTCCTTCATAATTTCATACATTCACGATGCAAAACTATTACTTATTAGCTTATAGTTTACTGCTCACTGTCAATAATATCCCTTACTTTATGTTTTAGCCAAGCTGAAACGCTCAATTTACACTGTAGCCGAACGCCTGTTTCAAGAGCAACAGCAAAAATTGAAGTCTAACGCGTACAGAGCGACCAGAGGCCTGGAGACTAGTCCTGCTTCTCTCATTAAGGATATCCGATCTCCCCCTCCGACTTATTGGCCACATGAAGTTCAAATAACCTTCGAGGGATTTTACGATAGTGCCAAAGAACTGGATTGGATTACAGTTGAAGTATGTCGTCTGCGTTTAGTTTGTCACGGTTGGTTTCGCTATTACCAGTGCTTCTGCGGGTCTAATTTGGCACGAGTAATTAGCGGCTTTCTGCATAACATACTTTAGTATTTCGGATATTCCTTTCGTTTAGAAGCTCTTTTTCCCATTTATTACCGTTCTGATTGTCTGAGTACACTTATTGAATCGTGACACGCTTCGCTAGAATCGGATGAGATTAAGAATTGTAAACATTTTTCTCTCTATATATGGCCTGAAAATAATTTAAATCATATTTTAATAGTTTATACTAAGATAGAGGATCCATCACACATTTTCTCACTTTAAAGCTGCAATCCTAGTAACTTCAACTTCTTGGTTTGTCATTGTTACGCATTTGTGGAAAATGAGTATAATGTCAAATAGTTTGCTTTTTACGCAAAACGACGATTGCACTCCGTTAGATAGATGAAAACACTGCAAGCGGCGGCTTTGTGCGCCGTTTTCCATAACGATGACCCATTTAGCTTCTAATCCGTTTACACCATTCTGTCTGTAAGGTTTCCCCAACAATCATTTTCATATACTTTTCTGGGCTCACACGAAACTATTCATCCAAGCTAGGGCATTTTTCCTGTAGCCGAGCCTTCGTTTCTGTGGTCTGAAACATTAACAACCATATATTGCTATAATAAACATAACTGACAAATGTTTCTTCTGTTTCTTCGTCGCACAATCACATAATTGAACGCAGTTACGAGCACAAATAGCGTTCAAACCCTGCCATATATTTTTTCAGCTATAGAATGTTATCCATTTTATTATCCCGAAAAATATAACTTGACGCTTTTCGGAACTCACTCTGTGATTGTGTATTTAAGCATCGTGGTTCGTTGTACAAACCATGTTAAACAGTGGCTTCAAATTTAAACTTGTTTTACTATTTTCCCACTGTTTTTAAGCTCAGTGAACCTAATCACACTGTCTCCATTAGATCACGGCAAACACTGCGTAACCGGTTGTTAGGTTCAACTTCTGGGGATCTGATCATCACAATATATAACTTTCTATGGCTTACCTCATTTATTTGTATTTAGTCGTTGATTGCCTGTTTTGTTTGCTGTGCATTACAGGCTTCGGTCGGCCTGTTCTTCCGCTTTGGCTCTTCTTGGCGACACAAAGCAGTTCCAGGAGATACCATGGTTACCCCTTTTTCCACACCTTTCCCGTTAACTTGTTACAACCCATTGAGTGGTCTGGAACATGAACCAAATGTTCACGCTCACAAGCACTGCAATTTTGATCCCTTGGAATTATGGAAAAGCGCCCAATGGTCAACCACTGGTGGTCGTTTGAACAGTGGACAATTGGAACTGCGTATTAACGCTGTGGAACGACGGTGGCTCAAACGGCCCAACTCCTCCAAGGAGCGCAACAGCAGTACGCCGGAGCCCACCTACCGACCGGGTTCAGCATCAGGTCGTAAGGCTGGCTTGGGCTCGGCCTCCTATCCGGTCCATTATATGACCGCTCCGTTGCCTTTGTTTTATCAGACAAATATGTCAAGTGAGAATAGCTGGTTATAGCCCTATGAAATCGCTTCACATTATTCAAAGTTGTATTTATATGTGCACAATTTGTTTAATTTTACGTAACGAAATTTCCGTTCGTTTTTTTTGAAATGTTTCGTTGATGAGCATGCCAGTTTAATGTGAGCATGTTTTACTTGTGAACTAGTCGTATTCTACAGCTGTTATTTGCTCTAGTGCGTTTTGCGGCAAGTGGGGGCAATTCTGAAAAAGCTTGTAGAAGCTGATTTGTTTACAACACATTGTAGAGCAACCCGAAAATAGTCCTTTTTAAAATACTCACCAAAGATCTTATTAACGCGACTGGATTGTTATCTGAAAAGCTTATTGTACACCATTTGACTACGCCACACGAATGGGCAATCGTGCTGTGCAGCTACCACCGTACTAAATTGATTTGCCACCGTTAGTGAGCTGCATGCGAATACCCCTAGAGTCTAACTGCCGTTGGTGTTTTCCTTTCCCGTATCCGTCTAGGCTTTAATAACCTGACAGTATCTTAGCCCACTTGCAGTCTTTGACTGTGCATCACTTTGCCTGGATCAAGCTTGTGATTTCATACGGCATAATATATTTGATTACGCATAATGAAATGGCTAAAGTTTGTGAAATATTCAACGCTGTAAAATAAGACCAAATTTATATGTGGCCTTCTGCTTATTTTCTTTCAACTTCAAAAATGACAACTTCCGTTACAACGTGATAATTTGCATGCACCTTTTCCTTACCATTCTTGCCTACACTTTGACTTGCAATCGTATACTGTTACGTGCTCTTTCGTGGTGGTGCAATTAGGTAATTTGAGTCGAGAACGTTTTGTAAACAATATTAAACCTTTGAAGCGGAATGTAAAAAGTGTTTAGCATGAATCAGTTTCACTCTCTGTTAGTCGCCCTCGAAAGACAATGGGAAATTGAAAGCAGTCACAGGTTTATATGTTAGATCCTCCTCCTCCAGCGGTCATGTATTATCACCTTACATGTGGCACAGGAATCCCAGTCTATTACTTGCCATTAGCTAACTTAAGTGCCTCACCATTAATTGTTCAACTCTCAAGGCGTGGTCCAGACCACCCGCTATCTCATTGAGAATGTAAATATTATCATCTTAACTCCGTGATGCCTGTTCTTCGAATGAAGTGGTATGGAAAGCAAATTCACTTTTGCATTATCCCGAAGCTAAAATTTAACATGCTCGAATTATTTTTACATTCTTCTTATTCTTCTTCCTTCTGTAAAGTTGATCTTGTCTGCGTGAGAGCAATGCATTGATATAGTATTTGTGATTCTTGATGGTGCTTTTATCTACAAACGTTTCATTTACTCAAGTTGGATATGATCAAACGTTCATCTAATTTGATCTCTTATCAAAATGAAATGATGGGAAACGCTTGTTGTGACGCATGCGAGCAATCACGCCGCAACTTTTTTTATCATGCATCATCACTGCATCAGCATTATTTCATCCATTACAATTTCCGTATCTTTTATATGTAATCCCTTCATACTTCGTAGGGCAATCACTGACTGTGAGGCACTTTGCCTGGATCAGGCTTGTGCTTTCATACCAGGGCAATCACTCATTGGTGCTAGACCTTTTTGAATGACAATGTCAATGACAGTATTTTATCACTGAAACACAATCTTATACTTGGTTCCTCAGGCAGTCCATTTGAATCCCATCCGTTCATGCTCACACCTGGCCTATATGAACTTCGTCTCGGAGTCGACGATGATGACGATCACCACACTATCCCCGTGTCAAATACTAACGTTCCGAAGCAAAGTGCTTTACCAAACGGGTTTCGTGATACAAACAGCACGACCGGGTCATCTGACATTTCCACAGTCAAAACCGTGGATGATGCAGTTTACATGAACGAAGCTGGTGCTGTTTCATCAGGACGAATAGAATGGCGTAGAATTCGATTTCCGGACAATATTGATGTGGTAGATAATTATTCCCGATGGCCCCGACTCAAATTTCGTGTATCGTGGCGTGGTCGTGCTTTGGAACACAAAAATTCCTCATTTCATGCTTCGGATATCAAGAAACCCCTCGTCAATGGGACATCGGAAACTCGTCTCTCTTCCGTGCGAAGTATGTGGTTCTAATATTTCGTATCGAACTATTTTTTCTAGCGTGACCACCTTAAGAGCTCACCATTTCCAAATGTCCCATTTTCGTAGACGAATCTCTCTCCACCCCTCCCCGTTATTCACCCAAATCTGTGCTCACCCGCTGTTTGACGGACCCAATAAAGCCACCGTGTCCAGTAATCAAATCGGAAGACTCGACGGAACTTTCTGTTCTATCTGACCGTCCGACGTTGAATGCGGGATTTCCAAAGCGCTCTGCAACGCGTCCATACCTCCGCGACACATCTTGTTTGCCTACTCGACTGGTGACTTACCGGTTTTTGTTCAATGGACAGTTACGTCAGTGGTCCCAGTCGAGCGATTTGGTATGTCCCTGGTGCCAATTGAACTGTTTGCGTGCACGGGAAAGAGGTTAGTTTATTATTCGTTGCGCAGACCTATTTTGTACTATGGATCGTTTATCGTTCATCTTTATTATTTTTATCGAACGATGGGCGAATGTTGTGCCGCTTCCTCCATGGGGCCCACTAATTTTCATCTTCAGTGTTATCTAGAAGCCGTTCTTTTCGCGTCATCATCAGAGACAGCATTATACCGTGAACGAGTAGAGCGACATCAGCATGACAGCTTCCTTGCGGCTTTCACTGCCATGCATCTTGACAAGCTTTCCTTGTCACTCTAATTGACAACATGGAAGGTTAAACAAACACTCCAAGAAGATGCTTAGTGCAAGAGCGCCATTGAACACGGTTTTGGAACATATCCTAAAGCGTAACTAACCATTGCGATATCTGATCGTGGGGACCACTGCCAGAAAGATGTACTGCTCCGACTTTTGAAAGGTTGCTAGTGAGGGATTTTAGCTGCATACGCTGTGTGACGGTTTGGCCACCACGATATTTAAGTCAATCGTGATGTAGCGTCGCAAAAAGGAATTCGTTTTGGAACTCGGTGTTCCGGCATCTGTAAAACTTGACTCAACCAGATTGATCTGCTTCTGTATATCAACATTACTACCGAACAACTTATTTCGGAGAGCATCGGTGTGTATGCGATTGTAACAGCTAACTCCTATAATGCTGCGGAGACATTGGTTATCAAATACTCGGATACGTTGAATCTGCTCTTTACGTAAGGCACAACTTTCGCACTCATACAGTAATACAGTGTGAAATGTCGCTTTCTAAACTTTTCCTATGAGTAACAGAGACAGTCTTTTCTGACGCCAGATGTGACCCAAGTTGTGGAATTCTACGGTCGCCTTAAAATGCGTGCCGAGACCTCGTTGTCTAACGACGCAGAATTATTGATAAAACTACCGAGATACGTGAAATGACTACAGCTTTAAGCGCCTGATTGTCAAGTAATAAAGTGCTGTTTGATAAGTCAATGTCCTGCAGCAGAACTGCACTAGGGAGTCGCAAAACGCATTTCAAATGCGGGCACAATACTAGATAGCTTGTTCAGTATCACCTGTGCATCTGTGTGCAGTCGAACTTGAACCTTTCAACCATTTATCTGCTGAACAACTTCCGTTTATTGTCCAGTGTAATCCTATTCCATGTACAATCGTGCAGTACTTCTTTGCGGGATGAAGCGACGACCCTTGGGTTTTAGAAACTGTTATTTGCTCGAGGAAAAGTTTAAACCTCTCCTATTCGGGTGCCGCTAAAATTCTGGCGATCGCTAATGTAAACAATGTGGTTGCAACGTCAAGTCGAACAATTCGACTCAAGAAATCGTTGATACATAATCAAAGTAGTTCACCTGCTGGTCATCGGCTTTCACGTATCAGAAGTAATTTTTCATTTGTTTTCGTAAGTAAAGTTTCAGCTAAGTGAATTTAGTTTAAAAAGTTCAGCAAATTACTCGTTTGATTGAGTGTTAATAGCTTACCAGTTAAGTTTGATCCGATGAACTTCTTGTTCGTATGTATGAAATCGAAACCTGATCCAGGCATTGACAGCCTCTGAGCTAAGATTCTGTCAGGTTGCCCAGACCTAGACAGATATAACGTCAGGGAAATGACAGTGAAACTCTTACGAGTTTCCACATACAGCTCCGTACCAATGGCAAATCAATTTAGCACGGTCTTCGTTGCGTAGTATATAAGCATTGCATGATTGCACATCCTTGTACTGGGTTTCTTGTAGCTACAGTGCGATTTGGCTCCTGCCAACCATCCTTCATCTGAACATAGAAAGTGATTTTAAAAGGCAAATTTGCACATTCTCCATGGTTGTACGGGTACGCTCGCCTGAGGTGAACGGGAAGGGAATAGTGTATTATGTATGGGCACCTTTACAGCAATGGAAATATGAGGATGTGTCGTTTCTACTTAAATTCAAAAACCAACAACTATGTGTTCATCGTTTTCAAATTTTCTTACCGTGTGCGTCAGCAGTGTAGGTTGCAAGTTTTAAACCTGATTTGTTGACATGATGGATGACTTGTTCTGTTATTTGTTGCCCCATTCAGGTCCCGAGGCCCTCCTTGTACATCTTCGTACGTGCCATCCTCGGTTCCGATTCAAAGCCTCCTGGAGCTCGGCTCGTTCCCACCTCAGTCTCGACGTTTCTTTGAATGAAGCGTTTGATGGCTCGAACGATTGCGGCCTCCGACGTTGGTCCTGTGACGAGTTGGGTCATCACCGTGTGGTCCCCGCTGGACAACTAATCGGTGGATGGACTGGATTGGGATGTGAAAATGTTTCCAACGAGGATACACACCCATGGACAGCGTTCAGTAGCAACACATCTCGTGTTCGTCGTCCGCTACGAAGACTGCCTTACACACATTTGATCTTCTGGCGGGGTACTGATCAACGCGCAGCCCTGGTAAGAATTTGAATTTGCCACCAATATTTGCGGTTTTTTATGTTGCTGAAATTTTCGCGTACTTTACATTTCATTACCCACAAGATGGCAAAAAACAATAAGGAATGTCACTACATTCCTATTAGTCATTTTTTAACTACATGTCGTTTCTGTAAATTGCTTTCTTTGAATTTCATAACCGACTAACAATGGTACCGAGCAAATTTGGACCCTATCTGCAGGGTATTACTGTTCCGCTCGTGTTTCAGTGTTTAAAATTGATTGTTCTCTTTCGACTCAGATGATAACGGCATATTTTCTGATGGTGTAGTGAACAATCTGATTTCGAACATATGCTTTTCTACTTATTGTGAAACCTCCCAAGATTTGCTCTTTATTTCCACCGAATTGCTATCACTTGGACTAATCTTTTAGAAACAATTGTAATACGTCATTTTCGCAATTCTCGTTTAACATGGATCTCTTGGTGAATCTGAATGGCAGTAAAGTCAACTAGATGATAAAATTTTATTGTTTGTTTTGTGTTGTACAATTTTTATCCAAATTTTCAACTGCTGTGTTATTACTGTTTCGCTTGTTTATACACTTAATACCACCAGCATACCAGTTCGCTAACTATGGTGGTGTCCTCAGTTGATCATCAAGACACCCGGTTCTCAATTGTGCTTGGTCAGGACACTCAATTTTGAAAGCTGTTCCAACAATTTTGTTTCATTCACTTCAACACTATAACCGGTTTCTAGTTGTTTGCCGTAATCAGGTACAGATACAGTAAGATTGGATTGAACAGATTGAAAATCAGCATAGCTGTTCTTTAGGTACAATATCTCCTACCATAACTGGCAAACCTATGCATTTCCAGCACTGTGTTATAGTTGGTTCATATGGTTAGATCGATTTATTCTTTTTCTACCAAACTCCGCGGTGTTACCCTAAAAGCACCGATTAGGCGCGATGCCATTTGGTAATCGTCGTCGGAAATCGGATTTAATCAGTGTTACGATTAGAATGCGTTGATCGCGATGTATGTGCGGCGTATTCTTCATTGTACAATGTACCCACGGTATATGTTATGCCTAATACATTGACTTTACCTTGTTCTTGCATACTTGTTGTAAGGTGCAGAAAAATTAGTTGTTCCGTAGTGAAAACGCGCATCCATCTACATCCATCTAACGAGATACTGTTGCGTAAGTTAGAGCTTGCTAGCGGTAAATAACACATTCGATATAGTCCTGCTTAAATAGGTAGTGCATTACCTGGACGTGAGTTATGTTAGCTACACGGTTGAAATACTGCTGTTTCACGGCCATCCATGTGTTTGAAAGCCTAAGCAAGTGGACTGTTATCTTCAATGTTTATTACCTCGTTTCCGCCATCACATTTATTCATTTGGTGATTTGATTGTCTTTTCTCAATCTAGCCTCTTGATCCAACGCTGTCCGTTCGACCCATGGTTGTTGGCCACAACCGAGTGTATTACCATACGCAAACTGTTCAACCCGTTAGAGCATGCGAATTGGAGATTGATTCGGAAGCGGAAGACGCTCCGCTATGGCTACGCCAACACTATCAACGCAAAGTGGAGGAGTTCTCCGATGTTAACTTGGTAGGAGATGGAGTTTATTCGCATATCGTATTGATGAGCGTTATACTTCTTCCCACAGTTGATTTTGTACGGTGTCGCTGCTAAACAACAGCCATCATGGGGATATATTTAGACAAACAAAATGAAAGAAGTTAGCTTTTTTGCCGCTTCGTTGATGCGTTGATTTACATAGCTTGATGAACCACAATACAGTTTCTAGCGCTCATCTGGATACAAATCAAACCAAGCTTATTACCTAATTTCACACCAATTTTGTGCCCTCTTCTTCGTGAAATATCTTTCCACATGCATGTATGTATGAAGTCACAAGCATGATCCAGGTAAAGTGCTGCACAATCATAGACTGCACGTGGACTAAGGTACTGTCAAGTTGCTCAGGCCTCGACAGGTATGAGAAAGAAAATACACATGCATACAGATCGCTCAGTTCTGTCGATGTTCTACAGAACTAGTTGTTATCAACAAGGCGACTGTTTTTCGCGCACCGTAAAGAGTTGTAATCACGCACAGGCGAAACTTGCTGTCCACTTGGCGATCAATCTGTTTTGTTAAGACCGTCATTTGCTATGCTCATTTGATATACCAAAATTGCGCGAAAGTGACTCAACTTTGTCATCGATAATGTACCTTCCGGCTAAGTTTTGTGTTACAGGTGGATATACAATTGTGCAGGTGGCACCATGCTATCTTGATAGCCTTTGGCAATGATCTGTAAACGGGAACGGTTGAATATGTAACTGGTTCTCCCTTACAGATTGATGCCAATGACTACCAAGTTACCACTTTTACTTTCTCAGTTTTCCACATATTCTGGAGTACTTCTGTTCTGCGCCGGTAAAACCGTTCGAGATTGTTCGGCCACTGGCCACTGCCATTTTCTCTTTCTTGTATCTATCTGAGCCTTGGCAACCTGACAGTATCTCAGCTCAAGCATAGTTTATAGCTATGGGCACTTTGCCTTTATCCAGCCATGTAATTTCATGCATTCTTACATACATAATTTCAGTTAGCTGTTTTTGCGTGGCTACTTTGACAGAATCCTGGCTCATATTGAAACTTTGAAACCTTGTGGCACATTAAATCCTAAATATTGATTATATATATACTTTTATCTCCCGTGATCTTTTCTCATTCTCATATCTGCCTTGGCCTGGGCAGCCCGGCAGTATCTTAGCCCATGTGCGCTGTATGACTGTACAGTATTTTGTTTGGATTAGGCTTGTAATTTCACACACACATGCATACCATCCTGTTCTTTTTTCTTTCTCATATCTGTCTAGGCCTGGGCAACCTGACAGTATCTTAGCCCACGTGCAGTCTCTAACTATGCAGCACGTTGCCTGGATCAGGCTTGTGCTTTCATACTATCATACCATACAATCGCTGTCTGCACGTCTGTCAGATATCGCAATGGCTAGTTACGCTTCAGGATATGTCCAGAAACCGTGTTCAATGGCGGTCTTGCACTAAGCATCTTCTTGGAATGTTTGCTTAACCTTGTATGTTGTCAAGCGGAGTGACGAGAAAAGCTGTTTATGATGCATGACAGTGAAAGCCGCAAGGAAGCTGCCATGCTGATGTCGCTCTACTCGTTCACGAAACTTGTTTGAATGCATGTTCCATTCGAAGTGTAGGCACCTCTACCCAGTTTGTTTGTGCTTACTCTTCTATAGATTCCATAGCTATTTAAGTCCCACCCTTCCCCATCTTTTAGGCTTTTACTTTTTCATGGTTGTGTAGCAGTTAAGCATTCGGTACGTGCTACCGGTGTAATGCTGTCTTTGATGATGATGATGATGATGATGCACGTTCGCTGACAACATCAGCTTCGTAACGCAACTATCCGTAGTAGACTCTGGTAAGGGAGTAGGTATCGAAAAACAAGTTAGCATATAGGGACTTTGCCGATTAGGCCACGTATTCCGAATAGGAAATCATCGTTTCCCTAACTTGGTTTTTGCCATTTCTAACTCAGAAAGGCGCAGTTTTTGGGGTGCCCAGACACTGATTTGGCTGAGGCAGATGAATGGTTTTGACTGTCAGTGCTGCCAATGATGATGATGATGAAATACATACATACATATTCTCAGTTATCTGTTTATACGCGACTAGTTTGATAATATCTCTGCTTATATGCAAACTTTCAAACTTTGTGGCTCTTTCAATCTTTATCTATTCGTTTCAACGGTACTTTTTATCTCCCGTGGTCTACCGTCAAGTTTATACCCTAATGATTTTTGAGGGCAACCGGCCTTCAGTTATGTGCTCTTACCCTTCCCAGCTCTCTGTTTACTTTTCACAGGGCGAGAAACAACTAATGCAACTCTGGAACGACCTACTCCTTTCAATCAAACCCTCCGATCTTGTTGTCTGTGACTCACAAATCACCAATCTGTGTTTTTATTTCGTCCGCAACTACGCGTCAGCCATTCATAGTCGACGATTGCGTAACAACTTGCTGCTTCATTTCGCCAACCTCCTCGACTATGGCCTCGTTTCCCCGAAGCATATGCGACAGCTTGTCTCGTTGTACGATGAACTAGTCCCCGCAACCCAACCACAAACACCGGACGCGTTTGCTCATCAAAAATCCCCTCCCTAATTGTCTTTTTCATTCCAACAATACCAAGCTCAGGCTATTTTGTGTAGCTCGTTCTTCTGTTCAGGTTGATCAAAATGTTACACTTCTCCCGCTTTTGCTACTGTATATGTTTTTGCTAGGACTTTACGACTTTTTGTTCAATTTTTTTCAACTGGTCCCAACCAATTTTATCTCTATGTGCATTTGTAGAAATCTTTAACTTGCGTAGTCTTCTTGAAAGTTGATCTTTTCTCGGATTGCTTGATCAACCACAGACTCGATTTTTTAAAGGATTTTTCGCAATAGCACTATTATTGTTTGCATTTATATGATCTTTTTGACGTGTATTTTCGTACATTGTATAGGAATATTTGGAAGAAAATTACTAACCAGTATGCTTCTATGTATGCCTGGTCAGTTCATTTTATCTACGCCAACCGGTATTTGTATTTTCTTTAAAGAAATGCAGAGAATAAAGCCTTTTTATCTGTTTACTTATGCGTTTTCAAACAGCGTAGTTTTTTGCGTAGCTTTGGGAGTGCACTGACGTTTGTTTCTCTGTGGGTGGTTGTTTTAAGGGCCAGCTGTCGTGTACAGCGTAACAAACCAGCCGTTACGGAGAGGCGGTAATAACGGTCGGGTTTTCGACGTGATTGTGTTTCCTTGACACTTTCAAATACGAAAGACTAACCATTTCGACCACACGTATACATATATAGTGTATTCCATCCCCTGCTGTTTCTTAAAAGCGTTCGCGCTGTCATCGATGAACAGGATTGCAAATAGCTACCATTAACGGCGCTTGATCTTAGGCGATTTTGAGCGAGGGGTGTTGACGTGCATACTTTCATCCATTTACCATATCGAGCCAGTCTGAACTAAGAATCTGGCTAAGGTTGTTTAGCTTCGCAGACTGTGATGCCAAGTATAATGACAAATCGGTTTCATTCTACAAGTGTATCTCATGGCATTTGTGTTATTGTTCAATAAAATCAATTTGCAATTGATTTAACCTTTTATCGTAGAAGGATGTTTAATAACTTTAAATGCCATATTCGGTTCGGTATAAAATTCTTTCCCACATGTATCACCACATTGATCGTATCGTTAGTTTATGCAACCCATGTACTTAACAAAGTTTCTCTACTGCGATCGCTTTTATTTTTATCTAAGGCAGTGCAACCTGACATTATTAGTCAGTGACAGACTATGCATGGGTCGACATGATGCCATCCTCATCGTCATGGCTCCGGATGATGATGACATCACATCGACCCACTATCCACAGTTGGATTGATTCTGCGCCTCACTGTCAAATGTTCTAAGCATCCGCTTCAAATAGAAATCGTTAACTACGATTCTGTCTATCATTCAGCTAGAGCCCAACGTTTGCCGACTACATTTTCTAAGCATCGCTCGATCGTACACTCTTACATTGTTCTCAGTACCATCTCATTAACAATTTTGGTTGAACCACCATTCCGAGCAATCGCCTTGCTGAATCTTGCGCATTCATTAGCTTTGAATGATTTCTTGACATACTGCTTCATTGTTAGTGCAGATAGCTGCTTTGTAAATTGCAGCAATTTGTAATGGTTTACTAGACTTCTTGTTCATACACGACTGACCCCAGATCTCGATTTGGTACTGCGCTAATAACTTCATCTTGATGCATGGGTAACAGCGTAACCCAATACACAATCTTCATAACTAGCATATGTGCTGAGCTACTGTCAGGTTACCTGTCGCTCGGACACATGTTTGGGATTGATGAATCCGTAGAAAATCAACAGCGGCCATTCTTAATAATTTCACTTCTAATGTACTCGAACTATAATATTTTACACACGAATCGCTACCACATCAACCGCTGGGAAACAAGTCTTCAGCCAAGGCTCGTGTGGAAATGCTAGCTTCAAACAAAACGAATTTACACTGTCTACGAGAAAGACATTTTTGCCCATAATTCATTCAACGAATCGTTAGCGCATGCTAGCGTCCTGGCGTTTCCAAACTACCCAAATTGATAGTTTCTGGTTAGAGATTTGCAAACTAGTTTTCCACCGATGGAAATAGTACACATCTTCAACGATTTTAGAGTTGCTCACATCCCCGTATACTTATCACAACCGGTCTCTGGCGTCCTCGGGTGGACATGAAAATTATGTGTTTATTCAGCCGTTAGACAGTGCAAAAGTGGCCAGCAATGTTAACGTTCACAGTCTTTGCTAAACACAATTACCACGATCAAGTTTTTGATGAACAAAGTGGATGTATATTAACCAATAAACTTCAAGGAACTGGACTAGATTTCGGAGTTCTCGCCTCCCGAGGGTAAAGCTTAAAAATATACAATTCGTGGCTTTGCGGGTCTCGAACATAGACTCCGAGGGAATCCTGTCTCAAGCCTTCCCGAATATTTGTTAATCGCTTCCTGGAGAACATCATTTTAGCATGACAGTGGAAACCACAAGGGAGCAGTGTTGTTGGTGTCCCTCAATTCATTAAGGCTACTTGGTTGCTGTTTGCATATGTCAAAGGCGTCAGCGTCTCAATCTATTTCGTACGTATTGTCAGTTTCGCAAAAATATGTCACCGTAATTTCATGGGAGTCGTGTGTCAATCACTGATTTATTTGATGCTAGTGTTCATGCTGATGATGCTGCTCGTGGAACTTCGTGTAATGTACTCGAAACTCTGTTACCGAACTTGTCGTCAGCTAATTCGATATAGTATTGGCAATATACTCTAAATGTCAACATAAATTAAGATAGATATTGTATGTTTTCAATTTCAATTATGATTGGCGTTACGAAAGGGCTTAAGCTGATGAAGTTCTTGATTTGCGAAATAGTTATTGTTGACCGGGTCGTAATCGATTGACAACTGCGATCGAGAATCGGAATGATACTTACTCAAAACGTGATGGTCGAGAACTATGTTTCATTACCCTCTTGCGAAAGATATATCTGAAATTATTAGTCAATCTTATGAAGTCATGTGCGTCAAAACCATTTCAGCCAAGGTGCTGATGTAGCTGTCTCCATTTGCAAAACCACTCGTATATGATTTCTATCTGTGGAATATAGACCTGACTCAACCGTATTTGAAGACAATATATAGTGCTTGAATACATTGTCCTGAATTTATGCTATCCTCTGGATGACCATTTGTTTACACTGCAATTTCAACCAACCGACTCATTCAACAGCTAGTACCAGCTGTATCGTATATGCTTATCCGCTTGCAGCTGGACTTATAGATAAAAAATGAAATGCCACACAAAGTGAGAGGATTCAAGCTAGCAAATATCGCATCTAGGACATTGGAAGAATGATCTGTTTTCGGCTGCGATTCATTACTGACGGTTATGCTTAGCAAATACGAGATAATGTATTGTGGTTAGCGGGAATTTGCGATAAAGTCAAAGTGGCGTATCACCTTGTTGTTTGTACCTGATAATGCCGAACTATGTGTACGTATGTCCTGGTCATGGCAACTTGAGAATATCATCTCTCAAGTGCTGTCGTTTTCTGTGCGGTACTTGACCTAGATCCAGGCTTGTGACTCCATACTACCATATTATGTGCTGGAACTAACCTTGAGAAAAGTTGGGTTTACATGCACGAAGTTTGAGCAACCACAGGAAAGCACCAAACTGCATAGCTTAAAAGAGAATAACAGGTATGATAAATCTCACTGAACTTAATCTCACGGACTTTGTCGAAAAGAGCATGTGGCGTGTAACTGCGCGATATGTGAACAACACTTTGCCTGGGTTGTTTGTGAGCGCATTGGTGATAAATCACATATTGTAATCCTGTATTTCGCACTGGTTCCCTGTACAAACCCTATCTAACAGTAGCTTCAAAGCCTAAATATGTTTACCGTTTTCCCACTGCCCTGTTTTAAGCCCCGCGAAAACAAATCTTACTACCTCCGATGAGGAAGGTAAACCGTGAAACCGGTTATGTTCTATAAGTTTATATGGGATAGAGACTATCCTGTACGTAGGTTAATCATTATTTCGAAACGTAAATTTTATAGTTTCAAACATTTACATCACTCGCCCATGGGTCGTTTTTGTGCTTTTAACACTCAGTAAAGCACATTACGGTTAAGATCTACATAACCCAAACAGTGGAGACAGTAAACTAGGTTTGAACTTTGATTCAGCTGTTGAATCAGGGGCTCACACGACCAACCTGTTCAACAACATGTAAAACGGGCGTGTGGGTGTAAGCCTTTTAGAACATTAAAAACCTTGAAAAAACTTTGAATTACGTGCAACTGAAGAGGTTGGTCGTATCAGCCTATTCAAAAAGTAGCTTCAAAGTTCATAAATGCGTTCATTTTTCTTTTTTTCTCGGAGTTAGTTGGGATTCGCGTTGTTTTCTCCATCAGACGCAATCATTTTGACTGATTTTCCTTTATTTAGCCATCACGAACCGCGGATTGTGAAACATTTGACATTTTTGCATGTATTAAGTATATGATTTGTATCCATTTCTGCGACAGTAGCATTAGCCTTACGCTCCTATAGACAATTTTAAAACATATATACCGCAATCGAAAGATATTCACTCAATTTTGGAATTTTATTACAAACACAAACACTCCATTTACGTTTGTCCGTACCCCAAAGCAAGGGAGTTATCGGTAACGACGCATAAATAAAATAGATTGGTTGTTTCTTGCTACAACTAGAACGCACAATCATAGTACACTCATTTTTCTAGTGAAATCGCGTTTCACAGATTTTTCACCAACACCATAGCCTGAAGATTTATCTGCGATTTTATTATTTCGCTGTTTTCAACCACGTAAAATAGCATCATTGCTTTGTAACGGTAAAATTATCTGAAAGATGCCAAGGGATTCCGGAGTGTTGGTATGTTAGACGTGATTTAAATATCCAGAACTAAGGTGGTCGAAAAAATCTCATGCCCGACTGTGCACGCAGCTATTATTGCAAATCATCAGCAACTAGATTACCCCAGTAAAACGAACCAAATATTACTTCCACTTCTTCTGTATCACTTCACTGATTAAGTCGCATCACACTTTCTTCACTCATGTATTCCAGTCTTTGATATGCATGCCATTCAGAAGACCATTTTTCATTTTTCACGGTGGATCACCTTTACTCACCACTACCGGTTTCTGGCTGTTTGCCGTCATCAGGTGGAGACAGTAAGATCAAGTTTAGCGAGCCTTGAAAGGGATGGGGATGTGAGCACCACAATACATTGGTCTTTTATATGCGCCTCGAGCGCTTGGTCATGAATCACTTTGTGATTCTGTATTTGAACATCGTGGTTTTTTGTAAGAACCCTATCTAACAGTGGCATACAAGTTTAACTTTGTTTACCGCTTTTCCACTGTTTCAAGTCTCACTGAACCTGATCTTACTGTCTCCACCTGATGATGACAAACATCCAGAAACCTTTAGTGGTATGTAAAGGATGGGGATGTGAGTACCACAATACAAGTGTAGTCCTATTTTTATCCAAAATTTACTTGTTCAAATTTTGAACGAATTTCGCCAGTCTGAAAGCGGTTTCAATAATTTTGGGGAGTGCATTTCAAATAAAACAGAAACGTCTAGAAGAGATAACACGATAAAGGGAGTTTTAATGTCGCTATGTGGCTGCGTGTATGTTGCCAATCACATTATTATAATGCGCTAATGATTAATTTGGGGTAGTTCATGTATGTCAAATCATTCTTTGAAGGGGGTGGAAGACCCCTCTTTAGAACCCTAGAGTAGTAGGTTGTTTGGTGTTGGAACTCTTTTAGCCACACTGCAAAAATCTAAAATTTCATCGTAAGCTTGCAAGATGTCCCTGCCGTTTTTCAGCACTCAATCAATGTCTGACTTACCAAAAAGCAAGCATGAAGACGCTGTTTGGGACTCCAGCCTGCATTCAGATGCTAATCATCCACCAGTTACCACCAGTAAGTTGAATTCTATTACAAATACGCACCGTCATATTCAAATTACACTTTGGTAGGTAGTGTGGTTATTTGGTGATTCCGATTTAAAATATTAAATGTTGTGCGCATGTTAAATATTACAATCAGTAATGATAAAAGCAACCTCTCGGTGCCGGAATTTCGCACACATTTCACGCAATGGAAAAACGTGAATTCTTGAATTTCGCTGAATATACAGAGGCACGTTTCCTATCAATATGATAAAAACGTTGTTTTCGCTACATATTTTATTGAACTGCAATAGAGATTATCATCACTGTGATGTTGTTTTTGCATTCGTAAAGTTCGAAACAGCTTGAGCATTGGGATCGACATATGAGCAGAAAACATAAAAGGTTCTTAGCAGTCCGCTAGACGATTTATGACTGGTCCATGAAGTTCTCAGCGATGCATGAACTCCACCGGTCAATGGCGTTCGTCGTTCATTGTGGCCGCTCAAACGCCATCAGTTTCATCCGCCCGAACTAAAACCTGCTGGGTTACGGATTGTTCAAAATGTGCCTTACAGATTATTAGTTCGTTTTAGTATGCTAGGTAGTTTGAATTTCTGATATCTCTGTCCGAACTCAAATTAAAGTTGCTGCTACTCTCGCTAAAACCGTGAATTTTGAATGCGAATATCATGGTGAATTATAATGGCATTGCTATTCCACTATCATTGGTATATGCTACCTGCCTACAAGGCTTATGATTAATTTAGCGGATTATTCGAACTACCTTGCTCAAATAAAATATAGGGCCTTTACTGGAATTCATCTTATATTATATAGTTTCATGTAATTAGCCGAGGACCCAAGCACCCTCATCATTCAAGTCGTCTGAATAGCTGCTAATCGAAGAACTGCACCCATAACACAAACGCTGCATATGGTTGAAAGTTTTTTCTAAAAGGATTGTCTTTCCTCGTTGGCCTGTTGAACAATCTGCCTTGTTATTCATGATGATGATGATGATGATGATGATGCGTAGGTTGGTATTTTACTTGAAAAAGAGTGGGTCATGATAATAAACAATTATTATGTAATTGTAGTAAAACACAGTGAAAGAATAATAATATCTATAAGCTGAATTATGTTTTAGTAAATAGTAATAGCGATAATGGCATGGAATAACATGGGATTCTAACAACGAGTGTGATTGATTTAATGTTGAAGACCTTTAGCCTGGTAATATTCGCGTTCGCATGACATACTGCAATGAAGTGGCGAAAAGATTAATTCAGGAAACGGAATATCAAACTAAATTTAAACCCACTGTACATCAATATTTTTTTAATATTTTTCTTAACCCGACAGGTGAAGCAAGTGATGTGATAGTATCGGAATTAGAAGATCGGCCAACCGGCTCGAAGCCCGAACCACCCACTCAAAGAAATGTATCCACTGCAACGTTATTCAACAATAACCACGTTGCACTTTCAACGCCAACAGAGGTTACGAAAGAGGCTATGACTGCAGGTAATTTTGCAATAAATCAAAGGGCATTTGATCGTAGTAACCATAGCCTATTACTGCAGCAGCTTGAAAGGCTTAGTATCACCGTAATGTTGTAGAATTGGCTAAATGACTACTTAAAAATTCGCACTACCCAGGTACGTGTTGATGATGTATCATCAAAACCAATCGCAGCAACTAACGGAGTTCCCCGAGGTTCAGCCTTTGGTCCGATCATATTTCTGGTTTATGTTAATGAAATACTGGAAATTGTTCGATGTAGCATTTCGCTATTTGCGGACGTCATAAAGATATGGCGTTGCATCAGTAGCCAAGAAGACTGTCTGCTATTACAAAAAGATGTTGATGAGCTTCACACTTGGTCGTTGAATAGCAAATTGCCATTTAACTTCAAATTATGTAGTCTTATGAATATGATGAATCAAGTAGAGTAGAGAAAACATATACGTTTACATGTCCTTGAAAATTGCAGTGAATAAAAATATTTGGCTATTAGGATATGCTCCAGTTTCAAAACCTCACTTCAAACGAACATTGCCTTTACAAAGGCAACATCTTTCTTCAGTCCACTCAAACGAGTATTTTGGACATTTTCGTCCACAGTTTTCCCAAGGATCATGAATACATACCTGATACCAGCTATGGTAACAGCAGTGCTGTTATGGTTTCCGTGTCTTGTGTTTGCAGAACATAATCAGTGAATCCATCACTGCTCAACATAACTAGTTCTCAGCATCCTAAACAATCCTTATAAAGAATTGATAGCTCATTTTGATATGTTCGAATTTCCCTATCGTCGAATCAGAGGAGACCTTATCCTACTTTACCAATTATTCCATACCCCAGACCATCCCTTACAGGATTTACTCACGCGAAGGGATACGAGAAATTATCGGACCCATGAATATACACTGGTGGTAACCCATTCTCTCCTAATATATTTTTATTCTGTTCGTGGAACTTGCAACAGTTTATCTTCTACCGTTACCGCTCCCATAGCCTGCATGAGTTTGAAACGAAAATATACGATTTTTTTTTGAATTATTCGTTTCCCGACTACTTATGTACCGTTTAATTTAATTGCTTACCCTGTTTTAATACACTCACATTTTAAATTTTACCATCCTATGGTTATTGTCAAGTTTGATTCTTTTTAGACCACTGAAAACATTGAATTACCGTGAATAACCATGTTTAGGGCGGACACCAATGGTTTCCATATTTATACAGCATTAGAATAATTCTGAAATATTATTTATCAGCTTTATTTCATTTTCGCCGTCGAAAGCAACTGATAAATCTTACTTAATGCATCTTACGCAAGTATCCTGTACGTAAATTCCAATACCTTTGTCGTGCTACGTGGACTCGTTAGATAAATGTAGCTTGTTTAGTTCTCCTACACCTTGAAGACGGATATTTTTTATTTAAAATTCCCCTCTAAGTTTGCAACAAAATAATAACTCTTAAGAGATTTAAATGTACTCACTTGCATTTAATTTTTGCTTTACAATCACATTTCATTAATATTTTGATCTGTTTGTGAAACCTTCTTCAACCTTCACTAGATATTTTGAAGACCAACACCTTGTTCAATACCTATCTCCCGGATTATCATTCTGAAAGTGCGTCCTCATCAGTGGATGTTGCTGGTCATTCACACTATGAAGGCGCTTGCAAACCAGGTAGAAATTTCCCAGAAGACTGCTGTTCAAGCTGGAATTATTCTGCGAACTCGTCTCAAGTATGTACGACCAATCAATCATGGCTAATCATCACAATTTTTGAATTGGGTTTCGATTTGTTCCGTGTATTTGTATAGTGTTTTCAAGCCTTTGGAGTAAAAGATTTACTTGGTGATTCATTGGTCCGGTTCTCGTGCATAAAGGCAAAACTTCATTTTTAAGCCACCTAACAACAACACTAGTGCTCATTATTGGCCTCCAGTTGATATCGATTATGCTTGTACGTCGCAAGCGAATGGCAGTGTCATTTTCCACAGAGTTTCAAATGCTAGGGCGCATTCGCCTGACCCATTTAACAAGAGGTTTTCACCAACAAGTGTTAGAATTCACAGCATAAAATTAGCAGCCTTCTCTGACATCTTGACCCAGTTTGTAAAGATACTGCTTGCGACATTTCTCACGGATGGACCACGATGTAATCGAACCCGTAAACCTATCTTGAATGATGTGTTCGTTAGCACTACCTTATACGGTGTTGCCGAAAAGAACATAGTAACTCGAAGTTCAAATTTTCACGGGTTTACAATTATCATAATGATGAGTTTAAAAACGAGATTTTTTCATCCGTTACAACGTATCAGCTTTTTACCCAAATGTCTTCATATAGTTTCAGTTATTGTTTTTGTTGGATTAGTATTTTTTCAAATAAAAGCCACAATATATTGATTGAAAATTAGATTCGTTAATTATGAATTAAGAGATGCATCGTATTGCCGAACTGGTAGCATGTTTACATTCAATGTGTCTTCACGTTTCGGGAATTGTATTCATCACCTAGCGGTGAGAAGAACGCCTAAAATCTTCCACAACCTAACCTTCTAACTCGTGGATAAAACTTATCTCATCTACTGCTTCCTAGTAAGTAGACCGGAGTTAAACACAGGTCTCTAGAGAGATGATAATGAGTTGTGTGATTACATTTAATTACTGATCACGTGCATGCCGGCACCCTCAATCGATTGATTTTCTTAATTAAAATGCGGTAATCATTTCGCTAGTACACACCTTGAATCATTTCGTATATGCAGAGCATTGACTTTAATTGTTAAATCTCTATACTTATTACAATTCTTTACAACCGCTTTAATCTGAGTTTCACTATACTTGCTTGCTGCCAACTGTGTACGGAATTAAAAATTGAGGCAGTACGATTGGATTACACATATAATCAACAATAAACTTGACAAATATGCCAGAAAAATAAACTTGTTAGACGCTTTTGGATAAGGTTGTCATGACCAGCCTGTTCAATCATATTGTCCCACCTACATGTGGGTAAGTTAAACATATGGGCCTAAAAGAAATTCCGCATTCGCTTGCATTTACTTTGCACTCATCAGGTGGGGTATGTATGTATATATGTAAGCACAGTTCTGATCCGGGAAAAGTGTCCCACAATCATAGGCTGCACTGTCAGGTTGCACAGGCCTAGACCGTTTTGAGAAAGAAAATAGAAATAGAAATGGTCGTGAGAATCCTGCGTGTTCCAGTGAGCAGCTCACTACCGGTGGCAAATAAATTAAGCACGGTGTTAGCCTCACAGCATAGAATTACTTTACGATTGCACATCAGTGCATCAGGTAGAGAGAGTACGATAGGGATTCGCATAGGTTGAAACAGTGGAAAACCAGTATATCAAGTTTGAAGTTTTAGGCCTCAACTGATGTGTTTATACAGCATGAAACCGGTCATGGTTTATGTGGTGGAAATGAGTGTGAATACCGATTTTCTTCAGCCAGCCATCATTTTATACGTTCAGAGAACGGATCATGGGTGAGACTTTCACGTTTGCATGAAGCTCAAAGGCAACTGCGTCTTCCTTTTAAGAGCCAACCCACTAAAATTGATGATGAGCCTCTAAGAACTATCGTGAAGGATGTTTTGACAGATCGAATTGTCATTAGCAACGCAATAAATTTAAAATCAAACATTTCGAGCAATCCTTGGTTTAACCAGAAGCTGCGTTACCGGTTGCTTTGAAAAATAGAATCATTAAAGTGCTTGTAATAGTTGAGATATGACAGCGCAAAAATTTTCGTATATATATCGTGTTGCTATTTTATTCTCATTATCTTCAGATGGATTTCACATTAGTCCAGATCTGACATTTCAGGCATTCTCGAATATTCTAGACTTTTCAATTATTATATTGTTTACGCTGATCAAGCCACGATTACTTTTGCATTGTTCTTTCTTAAACAGATTGTTTATTTGCCAATGAGTGATATCAAAATGGATCGAGTCAGTTCCATGTGAGTCATCGCCTCTGGGACATGTAGACAAATGGGATTAAATTGCAGTAAATTTGATGATGTTTTGTATTTTATTTTTCAACGCTTCTAATAATATTAGAGTGATGTCCTGAAAACGTTGGTGGCTACAATGTGTAATTAAAGATAGTGCTCATAAAATTTGGAATTTTTTTCACATTGATTTTATAGCATATAAATCAGTGTGCTGTTTGATTAACTTGTAAAACCTCATTTATAGGGACTTGGTTCCATTTTTTGCTCATTTCATTTAAATAATCAATGTGATGAAATTTGAGAACGTACAAGCGATTTTCTTGTGAAAATATTTTACAATAAACTGCTTTACTTTGGGGATTGAAAGCAAAATACCACGCTTTCACATAAGTAGGATTGTTCAACTAATTGTTTCTTGAGCGCGATTAATTTTTCCTGTCTAGCCACTGCAGCACTGCCCAAGTGCAGAGGATATGTGAACCTGAGAAAGTCATCAAATCCATTGATTTTGTTCGATTGACCATGATAAACCTTGTGGATTGGCCGTTCAAACATTTTCTGTGTTAATATTGGTGAAGTAAATGTATATCTTTGTATTCCTATGCGAACGAAAGGCAATAGTTTGTCATATGGATTACATCAATCAGTTTGTAATGTGGCATGAACTCAAACACAAACGTCACAAATCATAACTTCCATTAACTACACTTTACAATAGTCGAAGAATCCGTTTGCTTGGGAATCCTCGTCTCGGATTAATTTCTATACATTGCACGATATTTAAAATGATTCATATGAATGTTTTTAAATCAAATCAAGTACAAACACGTGAACTTGAACTTGAACTTTTTTCTTCAAATAAATTTATAAGAACATCGGAGATTTCAAATTCCAAATTTCGTTTCTCGTTAAATTTTGTAAGTTTTCCAGAAAAAATCAACTAGTACGAGTGTGATGCGATATCAAATATATATATATATATATATATATACTCTTTTAATTAGTTATTTAATTGTATACACTCTAGTACTTGGTAACTCTCACAGATGTGAATCAAATCTTCACCGTTTTCTTCGGGAATTGTGCACTGCCTTCGGACTTATTTTCACTACCGTGGGATTGCTGATTGTGGAGTTTTTACGAGTGATTATCAACACTATAATTCGTCCGCTATTGCACCTTTTACGCTTTGTTTTCCATCTATTTTGCGCAACATTTTGTGATCTGTGCTATATTTGTTCCGTTCAACTACGACGTTGTTGCCTCCCCGTCATCGATATTTGTTCAACATGTGCTCGAGAAATTTGTATTCCACTTTTTAAAAGAAGCCGATCACCCCAACACCGACGCTATCTGGACTGCAAGGAAGTCGCTATTCACGATAGCATTAACAAAGATTAATGAAATCGCACATTCTCAATCAGCTTGAACTTATAAATTCATATGGTTTCATTCTTAACTCTGAGTAAGAAACATACTTAATCAAGTTTCACAACTATATTTTGACGAATAAATATATGTAATTTTAATAAAGATTATTTGTTTGCATATTTGTCGGAATTTTTACAAATTAATATTTAGGAACAGTGCGACTCAATAATGAACGAAAGCGATCCTCAAGAACAGGTGATATAATTGCTAGCCAAAGCGATTATGGGTGAATTTATAAAATGGATCCCGTGAAAAATGCTGGAACCTTACTTGAATATACCATGTGTGCGCTAGCAAGTGCGGTTGTTAGCTTACTGATTTCAGGGTTGTAATACATTCTACGGAACAGCATCTAACGTATAACAAGAACATGGTAAACATGTCTACCTTGTATTGCCCAATTTTTCTGTGACGGGTTGCAAAATGAGCATTATACAATCAGAATAGATTAACAGTAAATGAAATTCTCATGAGGCAGTACATAATTTATTTATTTATTTGCTACCCAATAATGCACTAGTAGTATCATTAGTGCAGGAAAAGTTTTCCATAAACTTCGATTTATTCTGCATGGCACGCGGTTTATTGAACCTCGTATAATTTAAATATTGAACGGTGATCAAAATGTTCCATCAAATGCAAACGCTCAGCGTAATGAACTGATTTTTTCACGATTATTATTATTAATGCATACATGCACCTTATACTTTCACAAATAAATGCTTTCCACATTATGCCAATTAAGTTTAGTTCAAAAATGTTTTCTGAGTTCAATTGCGTTTTTAAACCCAGTTACGTAGCATGCAACAGAAAATATATCAAAATCACGTGGTGTAGAATGGGTATTCCCAAATGAAATATTTCTGCCAATATTCACGTAATCTTCATAGGGCGATATGTTTCATCATTGAATTCGCGTAAATTATTTTGCGTAATATTGAATTATGACAAATAATTTCATTTTGTTTTAACATATTACGACTTGTTTAACTATCTCATCCCATCGTGCCCCGCGCAAAAAATCAAGGTCAAAACCCGTTCGCTGGTCAGCAGCAGCACCTGTGAAACTCATCAAGTGCAAACTTTGCGGCAAATCACAGCTGCGTTTCTTTGTTTGTTTGTGTGTGTGCGTACACATGCCATCGAAAGTGTTGCTAAGAAAAATCTTTTTCTAATTGCTGGCACTGATTTTTAGAATGATAAATTTTAACAACTCAGTAGATTATTAGACTGATTATATGTAATCCATTTAATTTTACCGAAATATTTCACGATTGAAACGTCACACGTGGCTGGCTTTCGATAGTTGATTACTTCGCATGATCATACAAATCATAATTTTAATTTGACTATTTTAAATATTTACGAAGCTTCCAATCTTGATTTTCTCTTGCCAAATCGTAAACAAAAAAGTTCGCGACAATGCAATGCGTTTCTAATGATCACAGTGTAAATGTGAAATTGCAAATAATTGCATGACAAACATAAAACCGGACATTACCTTACAGTGGATACCAATCATGAAGTGGTTTCTAAGTAGTAGTGAATCTTCATTCTGTAAACGGCATCTAATTTCTATGTATTCAGATAATAATAATATCAATATTTATTTTAAACCATGTGTACAGAAATTGAGAGATCTTCCGAATAGAGTCATTACTTTTCCTCATTGAAATTATAGTTAACACTGGTATTATTATTTCAAAATTGCTTGATCAATTGCTAAAGTTTGATCAATACCCACTGCTTGGAAGTCGTATTTAAGTAAAGGAATTTAAATACAGGTATTGTGTTTGAATACGGAATTCCTGTTTTAATCTCTCTCTATTTATAGCAATCAATAACAAGCCATTACATTTCATAATGATGATCTACACCGTATAGGCCACAATTTTGGAAAATCTGTGGACATAAGTTTATTAAAATCCCAGAAGAACATGTTTGTGCTGAGAAATCTCGGGTAACCTCGCACTGTTCATTAGAATTGAGTCATTTTGACTTCTTTTGAAATGATTTAGTTTGATGTAATGCTATTTGTAATTCAATTTCACTCGCATTTTTCAAATCTCAAATTTCAGAAACTGAGTGTTAGCTACCTCTCACTAATAAAAATGCTCTTTCATCACGGCCTTACAAAAATATAACACACTACATTATAGCATTTATTATCGCAACCATCCCACGAGAGTTTTGTTACATGGAATTATGTGCAACATTCAGTTAATCGATCTCTTCATCTCGAGCTATTGAAAATATTAGCGTAGTCCCATATTTTGGAGTCCCCGGTCCTTTGATACGTAAAACATATTACTATATAATACTATAATATATATAATATTATATTTGTTATATTAATCATGAGTATTCAGCTGGCCAAGGCGTTAAATAATGCATAAATTGAATTTTGTAATAAAAATACCGGGTTGTTTAAACTGTTTTGATAAATATTCCGTTCTATTGAGGATGCTTCAAAGACCTAACGAAATTACAAAGAAATTATGTAACTACTACGAAAATAATCAGTTGCATTCATTAGTATTACACAAAACACACGCACGGTTTCGTGTTGTTTGCAGTCATCAGGTAGGAAAAGTACGATCGGGATATGCACTGATGATTAACTCAAATAAGAGCGAAAGTCAAGTCGAGTGCTTCCATTAGGGTCCGTCGTGATCAACTTTGTGAATAGTTCGATGGGCTTGGCACGGATGAGTAGTCACAAATATAAATGGCGGATAGGTAAAGCTTGTACGTCACTATTGGATAAAGTTGACGCGGGAAACCTGTTGGATAAAGTTTGCCCATTAACATGCAAATGGATTAAACCCAATGTCTTGAACAAAAATCCTCATTTTTGTGTGGTGGAAATACATGCGAATGTGGGCACATTTGATTGAACAGTTTACTCGTGCCAACCTTATCCAACAGTGGCATACACCTCCCCATCTTGGTTAGCTTGCAGATGTTGCTCTCTACTACTGAATGCAGGTCGCGATAATAGCGTGCGAATTCAGCTGATAGGTCTACCACTGTCTGACGTTTTGAGCGCTCCGGAATTAAACTATTTAATCTATTTAAACGCTGCAAAGCACGAAAACAACATGCGCTAGTAATATGCATCTATGGTCAGCATCGACCGAAGGAGGCCAAGATCGACAAACTATTTAACTAATTTGAACAAATTTAGAGAGAGCTTCCATCGTGTTTGTAACTGGTTACATTGTTTCTCTGATGCACATTTGAAGTGAACGAAATCTGATGCGAATGAACGCAGTCAAATTCCAGTTCAAATATAGCTCACAAGCTCACGAATACGTGATTAAATCAGTTATGCTTCGTCTTATTCCATATCATATAAAATCGGTATCAAGAATACGAATACTCCTGAATAATTATTGTTAGCATCCGCGTTGAGCGTCAGCCGGACAGATAACTGCCCTTGTCATTTTATTGAAATGTTACATCGTTTACAGTCTCAAAAAGTGAGTTCTTGTTTTATAGTTTGATACCGTATGTTAACATCTATGTATTGTCCAGTTAGATATATTGTATGGAACTTGAACCGTGTTCATTTGAGTCTGAATTACGAGGCCGTTTAATGTGCTATGCGTGTTAGTCTAATATATAAATTTCAGGAATTCAGCAAAACAAATTGGTGGCAAACTTTATGTTTGATTCGGTGTGTTCAATCATTGGCAGTAGCAAAAGAGAGCATATCATTCAGATGTGCAAGATCCCGATTAAACCCTACGGACTTCGCTTTGAAGATTTATTTTACCGCTAATTTTCTCCATACGATTGTCCGTAATTGAATCCGTCATTATAAATTACCTATTTAATTATACAGACCCGTTTGAAATCGCAAACTAGCATCGAAAATTTTATTCAAGCAACGTTGCATTTTTATGCTTCTGGTAAACCATTTTTCAATCCGTATTGTTTCGCCAATTCAAATATCTGAAATACAAATGGGTTACACGTCAAGAAGGAACCTGGCAAACCACCCACTCGAAGCTGTCAGGCTACCGCAATGATCATTTGTAAAGTGTCAATTCATGAGACGATAACCTACTGAAAACGTTGTGTGATATTTAGGCTTCGAGCTCCAACAAGAACATGTAATCAGCCCCATACAAATCACACACCTATTCAACCCCCGTGGCTGTATTTTTCAATACAACGTCAGAAATGCATAAATCGGATTCTACAGTTGACATCATTCAAAAGAACAATTCAAAAGGTTCGTGTAGCTGATTGATATTGATGATGATGGCTAATCAATTCCAAATGAACTGCAAGCCGCTATGTTGAAAGGCGGTTAAGCTTTTTCGTTGAATCCATTTGCCCAAAAACATTTTGACATGAATTATGTGAAAAAGAAAAGATTGCAAAATAAAAATTATAAATTATGTATCAAAATACTTAAGTGTTAGAATTTTAAAACCAAATTTTGTTGATCCAATTTATCATTGGTTCGACAAGTAGCCAATGATCATTTTTTATTCAGTAATCCGTGTTGCGTAATGTTGATTAGTGATTCTAAATAGAGAACAGACCGCAGTTATCACAGATATAAAGGCCGATCTCCTTCACTAGTTGTTTGAAAGGTCAACTTCTAGTTCAACTTTATAATCCATTATCTAACACGCTAAACAAACGGAACTATAGAATTCTGTGGGCAAATTGATTATTCCAGTCGAAACACATCAAGGATATTTGAACCTGAACACTGTTCGTACCGACATCCTTGATCTGACGAAACTTCTGTGTTCAAAAGCGAATTATTACCAAAAACATGCTATAGCCGATTCATTGCAAACTTTATTAACATCAAGGATATCTTGCTCGCGCTCCTTCCGTCGTAATCAATCATATTTCCACATTGCACAAGGAGCGAGGTGCAATATTAAGTGAGATCAATCAATATTATCAAACGAATGGTAGCGTTACATAATTGCAATTGAAATTTTCAAATATTCACATGATACTGCTTTGTTGCTAACAAATAAGCAACATCGGTTGCATGCGACTTTGAACCAAATCTGATTGTGTAAAATGCCGCTCTCCTAATAGTCGTTCAACTTAAACGAAGATAATCACGCATACCGTCATTGTATTTCTTTTAGTCACGCCCCACCCTAATATTGACTAGTAAAACAAATAAACATTTGCTTGGAACACATGTTCAAATTATTGAATGTGCTTGGGTTATCCCTAGCCATAAGCGTGTATTGATCCACAAGTTCATCTGCTATGGAATATGTTTACACATACGCCATGAAACATTTCCTTCAAGCAGAATTTTCACGAGCTCCGGGAGTTTCAGTTAAACATTGTCTGAAAAATTTTTGGGTTAATGTATTTACGGAAAATAGATAAAAATTCACATGGCAGTCATGTTGCAGAATGTGTCCCTAATTTATGCTCACCTCGACTGTCGAAATGATGCAACGAGCAAATAATTTAAATTACGAGTAACCGAAATCGTTTAAAGATAACTTTTGATCAAAGCGAACAGACTAGGGTATAATTAACTACATGCTAAACAAGGAGCGCTTGTATGCCACTGTTGGATAAGGCTGGTACGACCAACCTGTTCAAAGCATGTGTTCAAACACATGTTAAATGGGGTTAAACCCATAACCATGAAACAAAATATTCATTTGCGTGCTTTTCCGTCATTCACACCCCACGAGCGCATGCAGATCCTGATCTTACTGTCGTGGGGTGTGAATGACGGAAAAGCATACAAATGAATATTTTGTTTCATAACTACATGCTAGTTTATTTAATGATAGTAAGTGAGCACAAATAAACTGAGGTGTGCGGATCCTGATCGTACTGGCCCTACATGATGTTTACAAATGACACAAAATCGGTCGTGCTTTGTGTGTGATGGAATTGCATGCAAATGAAAAACTTATTCAACCCGAGGTTACTTTGAGTTCCACATAGCTATCATTCTGAAGGCAAACGAGACAAAATAATTCGCGATTTTCGCAAGCAAAGGCTTTGGGCTGAAAATCAGCATGAGTAAAATCAAAGTCCTTGGTCAAGGGACTGAATCGCCTCCCATCAATGTTGAAAATTGTCAGCTTGTACCAGTACATCATTTCACATATTTTGGTTCAACGATTAAGGATAATATCTTGCTAGACACGGAGATGGATAATCGGATTTGAAGAGCAGCTGCCTGAGCAAACGCAAGTAGACTGTGAATACAAAGATGATGGTATACAGCGCGTGTATGCTAAATGCTTTACTTTACAGCAGCGAGACCTGGGCCATCCACGCAAGACAAGAACGGAAGCTGAATGCTTTCCAGAAGCATCCGCCGTATCTTAAACATATCGTGGATGGACAAAGTAACGGACGCCGAAGTGATTTCTAAAGCTGGTCTACAGAGCATGTTTACCCTTCTACGACAGCGCCGCCTAGACTGGATGGGTCATGTGTACAGAATAGAAAATGGTTGTATTCCAAAATATCTACACCGAGGTTATGTGAAATAAGGAAGTCGACAATTGGACAGACCGCCCTTGTGGTACCAAGATACTTGAAAAAGAGATATGAATCTCTCGGCATTGAGCCTACAATTTTTCAAGAGCTTGCTCTTTACCGCTCGCTTTGGAAGTACTGAGCACTAGTCTTGTCCAAGCTGGTGAAGAGCAGATACAGCTTTTGGATGCTAAATGCTGCCGCCGGCGTGCAACTGATGCCGATCGACCGAGTACTGTTTAACGCTGTGAGCGCGGCTAGTGAGATTGTCCCTCCCGAATCGGACTGTTTAGTCATTCAAAAAGCCGCGAAGCATGAAACAATCATGCGCTTGCAATGTACATTCATGGTGGATATCGACCGAAGGAATAAGCCAATGCACACAAAACAGGTTTATTATAAAATAATTTTGAGTAGGTCGCTGTAAATCCTCAAACTAAAATTTAGAATCAGTTGTTTAGTTGCGATAGTTTTGCCAAAAATTTCACAGTCTTTTTCAATCTATAGATGGCTTATAGCAGGATAGACTGCGAGCATACAGGTTTATTGTGACGTGCATGTAGGAAGTTCGATAAATGTTTGTGCTTGTATTTATTACAATAATGTGAATCTTTCATGTAATTATAAGTGCTATTCAATTCCGTTATTCACGTAGCTCTGTCTTTCGATTTTACTTGATTTTAATTTACTGTACTTTAAAGAAGCAGCAAATGCGGTTTGTGTGCTACATTTAATGCTGAATTTTGATTGGCCCGGATGTTTAGAAATCTATCCCAACGCATCTATCGCTTCCCCTCGACACTGTCGACCAATCAAAAACATGCATTCCCATGGGGTTCATCATTTATGTCCAGCGTAAAAGACATGGTGACAATCTCTTCTCCGTTCACTTTGTGGACCAGGTCAGTGTGTGGTAAAATATTCACTAATGTCCAAACCAGATCTGGAGAAGTTCAACTGCACATTTCTCAAGGAAAAACTCTGCTTTGATTCACAAGATAAATGTCACGATATATTTGAAAGTTTCTATGAACCGGCAGCTATGACTGTCACATACGTCAGAACCCCGAATCCAATGATGATTCAAGACGATTCCCCTGACATAGTTCATAATAATTTTACTCAAAATATTTTACCAATGGCTACATGGCCCCGAGATTTACATACACCAAACCAGCCAAGCAATTCTACGAGAGGGTGCCGAAAATTATCTCATGTGTATGATGCTGTATATTCATCGCACGTAATGCACAAGGATATCGCCCATTCCAATCAAAAGTTTTCTTACCGAACTCAAGACAAGACAACGCCGCTGGGTATGCCTTATGGAACAAGTCTTCCAGGATCGATCACTTTTCCTTCTAATGATCATATGAAACTTTTCAATACACGGCAACAATCACGTTCACCTATAAACTGCTACCATTCCGACTGGGAATCAAGCTTACAGGCTATGGAAACGGCAGAATCTAGTGGCAGTCCTGAGGATTTCCAGGAATCCTTTACGCAATCTGGCTGTGGAACGATTTCGGGTGATCTTATACATAAATATGAACGACACAACGGACACTTCTGGTCTGATTGCCATTTATCTTCCCATATAAAGTACATGGCGGATACGTTCAATCCAAATATCAAAAATGGTTAGTCAATTTAAACATTTTTGTAATTTTGTAGTTGAAATATCTCTCGGTAGAAATAGCTAGATTATGTGAAGCTGCCGGTAAGTCGTCAACTATTTATAAGACAAATATAAGGATAGAAAACTGAGTCTTTCATTCTCTTTCGCTGAACATGTTTTATCATTGTACTTGTAGACATGAACTTGTATTTGTAGACCGAGGATACGAGTTGTTACTGTCAGTTGTCCTATAAAAACAATAAGTGATACAACATATACAATATATGTAAAAGCATACATTGCTAAATAAAAAAAAACAGCCAATGATGAACTTAAAAAGAAAAAGCGTAAATACCGGGAATGTCGCAAAGAAAATACCATGCATAAATATATGTACAACGTGATTGATCGCTTAGTCCGTGCTAGCGTTCTTCAACGAGAACCTCCAATGTTACTACTTGTGCAATAGCTACTGTTTTTTCAACTGTATAGATAAATTCCTATCTTATAAGAAGGACCATTACAAAATATGAAGACAAGTTGACGAATATGACTTTCAAGTCGGTTAAGGTTTAAATAAAAATAGCAGTGCCTAAAAATTAGTGTAACTACTGCTAACCTATTTATTTTATGAAGTTTAAATCGTCAGTGACTTTATCACCACAATGCTGCGAGGTTAATCCACATGAAACTTAAAAATTATAAAACATTTTCCAGCAAGTGAATCCTCGACATTCACAAACGGTTACGTTGATATTCTTCGGAGAATCCCTCCATCATTTGAACCCTATTTCCCGGCTGTTCAACAACCATCTAATTGGAGAACGGAAATGCCTTTCCTAGTCAGAGAAAGACGGAAGTCGCCATCCGATTCAGTGCCATGTAACTTTACAAAGAACTCACAAGATAATAAACGCTTACCGCTTGGCCAAATCTGCAAAGAGCTAATTTCTACAGATCAGTCAGAAAAACATTCACTCAAGACCGAATCAGAACAAACAGACGAATGGGAACTGGGTCATGAACTTCCTGAAGATCGCGTGGATTTGAATTTAACCGCTCAAGGGAGACCAAGAAAAGAACGAACAGCCTTCACGAGATTACAAATCAACGAGCTTGAAAGGGAATTCGCTAGTCATAGTTATTTAACCCGTTTAAGGAGATACGAAATATCAGTGGCGTTGAACCTATCAGAAAGACAGGTATGTGTGCGTTGAGAATATTAACACATTTTTGTTTATTTCACCCGACGTTTAATCGTTAACTTAGTTGAACTCGAATTAATGGAGTTCGCTTGTTACAATGTTCGTCAGATCGATGTTTCTCACTGTTTACATTTCAGTAATAAAATATGTTTATTGTACTTTACATGTCGTATATTGTGTTTCGTTTCTCAGTATACACAGTACAGATTATAATCCTATATATGACGATAAGCAGTGATGAACCAATAACAATGTGTATCAACGGGAAGATTCCATATCTGAATGGAAAATGTCTCGCTAAACATAGCAAAAAGCCAGAAATATGTTGGGGTTTGTAAGTGCTTGGGATGTAAGCAACAAACTTTGATAATCTATGAACGCCTCAAGTACATGACCGGAAATCATGAGCTGATTCTGTATTTAAACATCGTGGTTTGTTGTACGAAAATTATAAGCCAGTGGCTTCCAATTCTAACTTTGTTTACCACTTTTCCACTGTAACATGGCTCACTGAAAGTAATCTTACTGTCTCCATTTGATGCCTGCAAACAGCTACAAACGGTTGTGGTGTGTATGTGTGGGGGATGTGTGTAACTCAATTCGATTCAGCTTTACAGAAAAAATAAGAAAATTGTGGAAAATAAGAACAACGTAACAAACTAACTGAACGGTTCGAGAATCAAGTAAAAATCCAATTGACAGGAATTGTTTTCGTTTGCACAGTGGAATGGGCCCGCAGGTTTAGTTACCTTCGATGTATCGGTTAAGAGCCAAAAAGGTGTCAAGAATTTTCTTACACATGATTTGATTTAATGAGCTCACAATATACTCAGGTAGATTGTTCCACGTAAACGCAAACTCTACAGTTGAGTCATGAGTAAGGTAGTGTAAGAGTCAATATATGAGACCTTGTCTTATATGAGCCCCGTAGATTAAATAAGCATTGCAAAAGGCAATTTACGTTAGTCTGAATGTTGTATGTCAAAATCAAATCCCCTAGGATAAGACAACGTGAATAATAATAAGTTTAGGCTTACGATGTGCTCATAGTAAGGTTTCCGGCTGAATCCAGCGACATGGTTTGTAGCTCGATGGTCAAATTTTACTTTGTTAATATTCAACAATTTACACTTGGTCCCAATCATCATAATTCAGACACCGCACATTATCGAGAAAAAGTTTCTAATGCCTATAAGATCCTTATAGCTGTCAAAGTTGTTCTCGGAAGACAGGATGTAGTAAACGTTATCTTGATTTAACATTCACCGATTTCAAAAATCAAATTTTTTTTTTACCCTCACATTTCGTATCGTTATAATGCCTTGCAAATCGTGGCGTTAGGTGTTGAACGTACATGCATCACTCTGTTCACCTCGCTTGAGTGCCGACAGATCTAAAATAGCCGAAATAATTTCAAAGGACCATAGAGAAATATCAGTAAATTAAGTGATTTTAAAACATTTTTCGCCCTCTTGAGCCTCACAAAACTGTAGCTCTAGCATGGTTTTAAAATATATCGATAATATGCAACCGCTTCGAAGAATAATGTTCCTATCCATTTATTCACCTTTAATTTGTTGTCCTCCGTCGGTCGATGTCGACCATGGATGTACATCACAATCGCAATCGCCTTTAGTAAATTATAAATTATTGCACATATAATGTTGCTTGCAAAATTTCCAGCAAAATAAATAATCTCTAAATACCGTGCATAAAAACAACAGATATCATAACTGAATACTATTTTCAAGAAAATGTGTCATCGATTCAAGAAAGAGAACATTTGAAATATTGTGAAACCTACAGTTGCTATTCCCTCAGGGACCGAGCTAGTAACCGTCTAAAATAAACCGGATTCTGACAACATTTGGGGTTTGTGTGTGATGGTGAAAAAACACGTCTCGCCTATTTTGACGACACCTGGATCAACCCGATAGGGAAAACTTGTTCGTCCTCAGAGTGATACGGATTCAACCCCCTTACCCCCGCGCAAACAACAAGTTGCCAACATTCGCGTGTACCATCATAGACTGGAGTTACCAGGGTTACAGTTGGGGGAATGTGAACACAGAAGTCTGTAACTTATGGAAAACCATGCACTGTCCATACTGTAGACAAAGATCAAGGAGAGGTCGAATGCGTACTATTTTGAAAGAAAGATTCTGTCGAAAATGGAATTTGCTTTTTTGAATTTGTCCTATTATGAGCTAAACCACAGTAACCTATCACGGGTGAAGAATGAGTTTATTTCTCGAAAAACATTCTAATGGTTGAAGTTAGTAGTAAAATGTTATATTTAATTTTTCGTTGTGCATTGTTGCAACGAACGCACGTTATTATTTAGAATGTGCCGTTATCCACTTACGAAACTACAATCCCGAACTATTTGTGATATAAATACACTAAACTTTACGGAAATTCAATAATTTGATAATACCGGATGAAATCCATCATCCATGAACCCACGTAGACCTCTTCGATTTGGAGTAGCATCGAAGATTTAGTTATACGATTAAAGCGATTTTTATTACTGAAACTAAATAAGATTGTATAATTTTTCTAACGGCCGTGGCGACAGACGATTAGACCTTAGAGTTTCAATGAGACTGTCTAAGTGCGAACCTGACAGTGTTGCACATTTCAGAATCCAGTTTCCCCAATCATAGCAGTTGTAAATCGGGTACCGACAATATTTGAAAATTTTGCCTTGAAAGTCTGTAACCTTCATCAGTGGAGGAATACCCACCAACTGGACAGCTTCCCTTAAATAAACACCGTATCCCCAGGCCACAACGGCCTGATAAAATATAAAAAGATTCTGCATATCCACTTATAAAATTTCCATTTTTCTGATAGAACTCTTTATTTTAAATATCTAAATATTGGATCAATTGTAAAGTATCGATATGCTTGAACAAAATAGTTTGACGCTTGTGATTTTAAATTAATTATACCGATGATAATTCGTTTAGTGCCTACAATATTCCCCCAGAAATAAAATAACGAATGAATAATAATATAACAAGGAAAATGATCAAATTTTACGAGTCAAGCGTTCTGGACTTTCAACGTGGTACGTTTATTTTCCTGCGTTTGAACAGTGCAAACCTAAAACGTTCAGCTTTGCTTATTCTTCTTCTGATAATCACGACATACTGACCCGCGTGAATAATATGCGATCAGCCTCGTGGTTTGTACGGTAGAAACTTTCACCAATTACTCCCACAAAATGTCAATCATCACTGTTAGTTATTAATTGAAATTTTTAATAAATTAATAGTGCGTGTGGTAAATTTTCTTTCATCCAGGTCAAAGTTTGGTTCCAAAACCGAAGAATGAAATACAAACGCATGAAAGGTGAGTTACTTCTCTCGAAATAACATGCTCACCAGTTGTTTGGTTTCTAATCTCCATTTTTACTTGGTAAAACGAGTACACTTAATAAAATCCTACTAATTCAAATCGATCGAGCATTCCATATTCCAAACACGATGTTGGCATCATTCGGTTGATGATGGCAACGGATTGATATCACATGCGTATGCTGGTTTCATGATCCACAGCATTTCGTCTTATTCGATTCGGGAGGAAAAGTCACTCCGGCAGCGCTCACAACGATAAGCAGACTTGGCCGATTGGTGTCAGTTGCATGCTAACCGCGTAAGCTACGAATAGCAACCGCTAGTAGTATATGCTATTCCTCATCTTGTAGATGTCGATCTATAAAATGCCCTTAAAGTGAGCTCAAAATATCAAGTTCTTCTGGACTCATATGGCGAATGTTGAAGCCCTCATATCTGTTTTGCAAACGTGTTTGTACCGAATGTACGGCAGACTAGCATATACATTATCATACCGAATTTTATGTGGTGTATGCGAGGATTATTTCAGTTTGCATTCACGACGTAATCGAATTGTTGAAATATTAATTTCAAAGTGTGTTCGTCGAGGACTTACGGTAACTCAGGCAACACGTCAAACCATCTTAAACAAACCATTCAATTTGCAATAAGTTCAGAATCGGTAATTAAACAACGACACTGAGGAACTGATTTCGCATTCAGATCAAACTTATTTTTATACTTATAAACACTAGTGAAATCGTGTCTGATATCACATTTAAGTCACACGTCAAACATACATTTCGATACGGGTCATACAATGAACCTCTGAGGTAAAATACAGAATAACCACTTGACTGATGTGAACAAAGCACTATATGAAATCAACGATGTGAATTTACGAAACTTTGTTTATTAATCCGGGTTTAGACAGTATCAATTTAACGAGCAGATTGTTTGCATGACAACCCCATGATTTTAAAAAAATTAAGCCTTTCGAAATTAAACTGCAAGGTAATATTGCAGAATTTGGACACACGACCAATTATTTGAAACCAGAATACAACAAACTGAAAATCACCGTTAAAATTATGATAGAAAGAGAGTAGCAATTTTGTATGAAAATCAGAACATCTCACGGCGCACTAAAACGTTTCCTTTGACACATTTTGTCTTGTACCACTTAATTTAACCCGAAATATGTTCAATAATTTACTAAATATCTGCTCTTTATTCTCGTCGCGCTGCCTACGGAATATTTAGTCGGGTCGAAATGTTGTGCTTCCCTGATTCTCGATATAAAGCAACTGATCTCGAATAAATGTGCTGTATGAAATCACCAGGTGGGGATAGTAAAATCAGCCAGAATATTCCACTTCACACTCACATTTCTATTAAGTCGCCATAACCCACAATCTTTTCATGCTGCATACGGAAACATGAATGTATCTGTCTCGAGTAAACCGTTAACAAAGACACCTTACAAGAAAAGAAATAGACCACCTCTAGTGTTGCACCACTTCCGTACCTATGCTTGAGAGTAACTAGCAGTCCTTTCATTCAATAGGAAACTAGGGCGATAAAATAGTTTTATCTGTCTTTTTGATGCCGAAAAAAACTGATGAGCTCGTCAAATGGTGCTAAAATTGTCTGGCACTTCTTCACAAATTTGTTTCAATGTGATATTCCTGGTTTTGATGAATCGTTAGTTTATAGTGAGGATATTTAAACCCGTGTATCTAAAAGACGATTGTATGTAATCTCGGGCTAATAGAATTGATCGGCTCAATCATAGTGATAAAAACGTCGGGCATAAACATGTGTCCAAACTCCAGACGAGCTATCATCTGTCGTCTAAGCAAGCTACACTAAACATTCATTTTTGCTCTCTTCAACATCACCGAAACCACCAGCAGTCTAGAAATGTAACACTGCTTTATCAATACAGTGCCGTGCAGTTTAGGTTTTTAAACATTTGTCAAAGACCATCTTTCAGACCAGTATAGTGCTGACATTGTGTTGTTGAATAAGAGAGCTTCCATCATACGATTTACATCAACAACAATTTGAAATATTCAGATAAAAATTAATGTATTATGTGTCTTTTTAATTAGCCATTAAATATGTGACCATTACTTTTTACCATACGAAAAGGTGTCGCGTCGTCAAAAGAAAGCCCGATTTCATCAAACGGACATTTAGAGGCTCCACACTTCTGCTGATGCTACCAGCATAATGAAAGCGAGCGAGAACGATTATTTTGTCAATAATGTAATTATCATTATTATTGTTATTATACTTTTCATTACAGATCCATTTTGTTAAAGCTGCAAGCTTGAGCCGATAATAAAAATAAAAACGAGCATGTACTCTTCCGATTTCGAGTTGTAAAAATGGAAAGACATTTGTAGTCACAAAAGAGTGTCTCTAACAAATCGATAGGCGCATTGGATTTGATTTGATTACACTGATCGCAGAAGGAATGAGTAGAAAAAATCGATCAAACGCGTTGAAATCACCGTGACACTGGCAATGAAGCCATTTCGTTGTTGATGAACGCATGATGTGGGAAAATAAAACAACTGTGAATTTGTTCACAGAAATGTAAATCGGTCATCAAGGAACACAGATATTGCTTGTGATTGCTACGTTGCTGGGAAATCGCCTGGGTGAAATGAGAAGGAAGCATTATGGTTTCCAAAGAGAAACGGAGATTCGTGCACGTATTCAGTGTCACAGGTTTTTTTCACAATCAAATTTCACAGTGAAATAGATCAACTCGTTGAGAGACGGGATTCGGTTTTACGTATCGCCAGATCTGAGAGAACGTTTAAGGTAGAGCAGCCTTCGGATTAATGCGTGACCCCAATGTCTTGCATACCATTCTTCGGTGTGGCCCCTAGGAGCATGAAAGGGAAACGATAGAATTGCAAGAAGTGAAATAGTCAAACACAATTTCATGCAAAATGTATTTTAATTGGTACATGATAAAATTTGATGAAGCGAACTTGATGAGTTCTACAAAGTGAACTCAAAGACATGATAATTTTAACCGGGTGATTTTTGGAACATGGATGGATAGCTATACTAGTATACGTTACAAAGGTATGGAAGTAACCCGTGGATCGCTACAGCTATGCATACAGCTGATACCTTATTGTCGTTGGGTTAAAAGAATAACGACAGAAATCGAATCTTGGTTGATATCTGAACCGGTACTACCGAAAAGGCAGTATGAGACCAAGCGGCTTCATATCTAAAAGTTGATTACGGTATATCGATATGAAACTGATTTGAAAATCCCGGCTTTCGATTCGAATTCAAACAAATTTATGTACCTCACATCTAACAAAAAAATTTGGCAGAGAATATTAAGCGGTGGAATTAAGCCCACAGTAGAGTTGCTAGGGCTACTTGCACCGAAACGATAAGATGGGCAGCGACCTGGATCGCATGTCAATTGTCAGGTCACAAATCAGATCGCAGTGGTGTACGTGCTGAATGGAACAAGGCAAACGATAAATCCAATCACAGAAACTGGGAACACGTGCGTGGGTTCGCATGTCTGCTTGTGTGTGGGAGGGAGGAAGGGCAGTGAGGAAAAATGCGTTTCGGATCTTCAATGAAAAATACGTGCAAAGGCACGAAACCCCACAGTCGCTATGCTCCAGATCTTGTCTATAACGGCATAGTCTGGTATCCAGTGTCTAATTATGCCCGCCAAATGATGGGAAAGAAGAATATTAATTGACAGTTCCTCAAATGATTAGCTGCGCACAGATCTGTGAAGACGCATGCAGGCACCATGCTGCATCGCAACTAGTGTGTGGGGTTACCACCTAGTTAAGGAAACTAGCGATCCTTCGAAAACAGGCTACAGACAAAAAGTCACACAAGCACCTCTCAATTTCGAGTGTAATTGAATGTAAACGTGAAAAAGTAACTAAGAATGAATTTGAAAGTTTGTTAACCATTCAAAAATAATTTTGACAATGAGTCAGGTTCGGTTTATTGAAGATTCAGGTCAGACACCTACAGATACAACGTATTAAAAACGATACATATATAGTTTTGTTGGTACTACTAAAGTTTAAATCGAGTTCACTTACAAAAACACGATTCAAATTAGGCTTGCAAACAAGACAGCATTATAAATCAAAAGTTCTGAAAGGTTATCTGCAAACGAACAACATTCCATCATTTGATAGTATCGGTTTCCACGTTTAAATATTATACGGCGCCTGTACTTTAAGGTTACGTGTCAATAGTTTTAATATCTCTACTAAGAACGTTTACTGTGCAAGGAAACTATAGATTTTTGTGGCTGTCGAAATCATAACAAAATGTACACATCTTGATCGCCACCAACGAAGCATTACCCGAAAGCAGCTCGAAACGTGTTCCATAAACTTTTACGCTTCAATCACAAAAACATACGCGGAAAATAACCTACACCCCAAACACAAATGACGTAAATTGACCGATTTAAAATCACATTAATCGCCACGGAAGGCGAAAACGATTGACAAAATGCTTCACCAGGAAAATTTTATAACCATAAATCCACCTCCTTGGGAAAAATATTACGCTACAAATTCAACGGCGAAACAATAAACTCTGAACTCATTGGCTGATGCATGAATTTTGAATGGACAAATCGGACTTCATTTTAATTCATCATCCGCAACGCAATATTAAAGATGTTCGGAAATTCAATAGAAACATTGAGATATCTATGTTTACACGCTTTTCCATTGTGAGCAAACACCTTTCAACCGGTTTCCTGGAGGTTGCCTCGAGCTGGCAATGGTGCTATAAGCAGACTCAGCGTTCCTTCAAAGTTTGTATCGGCATTGAATACAACGTTAAAATTCAATGATCAATAAATTCACTCATTATTACTGACTCGTCCATTTTCAAGGTGGAAGCCACGCTTAAACCTTGTATCTCACAAAATTCCTATACAATAGTGGGGATAGGATTCAAATAAAACGTTGGTAATAATACAATCATTGACAAACATAAACCATCAAGGTATGTACTTGTAAGACGCTGTTTAATAAGGTTAGCAAGCGTAACTAGTTTAACCACACGAGCCCACATACGTAAATGGGGTTAAAGACATGGTCTTGAAGAAAAAATCATCAAGATCTTGCAGACTGCCGCTGATCCCATCGCAATAGCTAGTTCAGCATTTAGAATTCGCAAGCGATAATACGAAACCCGTAGAACAAAATTTGAGCAGATCGTTCGTGTATGCATTCAACAATTACTTGCAAGTTGGTTTGAAATGCATGGTACCGGGAGGATAAACAGAAAACATTTGAATAACTTTTGAACAACCACTGGAAAACCCCTGTCACGGTTCAGCGTTAGTTTGCACAGGACATTTTGATATCGCTTATCTTACGATGACCGTGCAAGCAGTCAGATTTCACGACGCTTACTTACTGCCATATAAAAAGATGAAATAATTTACAGAATGAACAAAAATGTGAGCACAACCGTACATTGATCTTTGTTAACGTCGTAAGCGCTTCCCCTGTAATCGCTCTGTGGTTTTGTATTTGAAGATCGTGGTTAGTTGTAAGAAACCTATTTAACAGTGACATCCAAGTATAGCATTATTTCTGATTTTAATTCTAAATTTTACGTTCGATGCTGAGCGTAATTGCAGTAAATCATACGTTTTAACGCGTTTACACAATATCATATCAAAAGCAGTTAGACTGAACTCACAGGATATCCACTTGAGACAACAGGTAAACACGACAGCCGCCGCTTTCGGGACGAGCGTAGACATGGTCGGTATACACGTGTCCTAAACTGAAACCAGTTTGAGGAATATTGTCCAAATCGTTTGGCATCACAGACTCACAGAACATTGCGCAACCGCCATCTTCCAAACTGGACTGTTTTCCTCGAAGTAAATAGAAACTAACGTTGGGTTCAGGAGGTGTCCCATGATGAGTAAGTACTGAGAGATCGATGAAATCTGAAATTTGTTCTTTTACTGTGAGCTCTTTAACCTCCAGATCCCACAGTGGTCTGAAGATTAATTTGAAATGAAATTAGGCAGTTAGCGTTTCGAAAAAAAAATTGAGAGTTTTTATTTCTATTTATTCACAAATGTATTCACAAGATGATATGCGGTTGAAAAAATTATACTTTATAAGAACCACAAAAAGGTAATAATTACCATGAAATATTGTTAATGAGCATTATCAAACGCTAAATTTATTGTCAATACAGGAATCATGTGATTATTTACCAGCCTCAATGGGATCAGATAGTGACACCAGAGCCTCATATACAGATTAGGCAAAGTCTAGAGTCCAAACACAAGGCGCACACCTTTAATTACTGCAACATTCTATAGAGAGTTGGATTTAATCAGTCAATATTTAGGTAGGTTGTTTGCAATGCACGGTGGTTTTGAGATTGAAGTAAAAGCAGTTGATATAATGTAACAATTGAAGAGAGATGCTGGAATGTGTTTATCAGGTCATTTCGGGTTCACGGGTAGCAGCTGGTGAACATCTGACCCGTTATCACATTTCCGGTTAATCCTTTCAACATTAAGGACGGTACCCCCCCACAACCACATGAAGATTGCGTCTCGATTCATCCCTGAGCTCAACATATCCAACGCTAATCGCGTTGGCACGCGAATCACACAACACAAAAGAATGACGATCGGTTATTACGCACAAGATAAAGAACAAAACATGCCAAGTAACCACAACATTGTCCTGAAACATGACTATCACGGATGTCACTTCTACCTGATTCGTTATTCGATTTCGTGCCAACCGGTACGCTTGTAGCCGTGACCAATCGCAAATCCCTCGATTGCGGCTGGCGTTGTCCATCTTCTCATGTTTCCGAGGATATTTTCGCTTAAACAATTCTCATGCAATCCTTCCAAAACCAGAATTATCACGTGTCTGCATTGCTGTCATCGGTCTTTTCAGCGCCTTGTGCTCTCGTGTTTTGCCGGAGGATAGTGTTGTGCATATCTACCAAACGCTTGTGATTAGCTCTCTTCAGCAATACACCTCGCGCCTTCATAATTGTCTACAAACATAGAATCTCGCGTCAAGGTGGAAAAAGTGTGTTAAGTTGTCGACTGGTGCAGATATGTCACACCAAAATCGGATAAACGAAGATCATTTTCAGAGAACGTTCTGCCGATCTTGCCTTTGTTTTTTCTAACTGTTTTTCGTGTACAGCATTTTAAAATATAAAAATTTCAAATATCTGTTATGTACAATCCCAGTCATCACCATCCGGAGAGGGACAACAATAGCAAACTTTTATATCGAGATTCAACCTTAGCACCAAAATGATGCCGTGATTCGAATAATAATTGTTGCTCACTTCGTCACAATTAAAGTAAATGCTTATCTTTTTGGCAACTGAAATGGTAATAGTAACCAATATTAAACACATAATGTTTTCTCAACAACAGACATAGATAATTTTTAAAGCATGATGTACACACACACCTTTGATGCCAAAATTTCGTCAAAATATCATTCGGTTTACTGTCCGCTATCCAAGTGGAACATCGCCACGTCCTCAACCGCGGAAGGGATTTCGATTCGCTTGGACTTGGGGGTTTGCGATAATGCAGCTCTATCGATTCCATCGAATCGGCAACAAGATTTCTGTGAACAACAAAAATGCACGAAAATTAGAATACTTATGAAAACAACACCATAAGCTATGGTGCTTTTCTGACAGATTCCTAGTACCAATGCTTAGATTGAAAATTCTAATAAAATACCACCAATGTCTCACGTTCTATGATAGTTAAATCACCAAACCAGTTAGCACCATTCGTAAGCCATAACAAGCGGTGTCTACGGGAGTCTAGGGGATCGACAGTGCCCTGGGAGAAACGGATACCAAGTCATAAATTTACGAATTCGAGTTCCAGGCTCAATTCACACTTCTGAGACTGTGAGATGAACTTGGTGTCGTTCTTTTGTTGAAGTATACGATAACAGGTAGTCTAGTTGATTCATACGACGTCAAAATTTATATGGCCAGATCCTTATCGATCGGAGGAGGAGATTTCAGAGCAGGTAGTATGAGAATATATAGAAGAATTTTATGCGTTGTAATAAGTGTCAAAAGTGCACGTTCCATTCATCGGTAGAAACGGTAGAAATGTTTTCGCTGACGAAGATTCTGTGAATAGTGTTCATTTGACAGGCCGTTGCTAGAATTTAATCCATTACATCAACACATGTAACGCGCAAACTTATTTGAGTGAAATTTTGCAATATTGTACCTGCGAGAGTAATTTCGGTGGGGATTTTCTAGAAAAGATCAAAAATATTTATTAAATACTTTTTCACTTTGAGAGCATTGTTGCATGAGGATTGTAAAACAAATTTCAAAAAAGCGTGGTGAGTTCAAAGGCGTTATGTCAAACATCATATGCTATCAATTTTTTTATTTTGACAGAAATCAACTGTGGAGTAAATACAAGAATGTTCGTGAGAGATTCAGAATTTCACATGAAACTTAACTTAACTGAAGCCCCTTGATTAATGTTAAACAAACAACTACATTTCTCGGAAACTTAATGTGAAACGATATAAGGTGCATGAGAAGCCGGGCACTTGAACTAAATAACCAAAGTTTACTGGCTCCACCTGATAACGGCAAACATCCAGAAACCATAGTGGTGTGTAAGGGATGGGGAGGTGAGTACCACAATATACAACCCGTGTTTGTGTTACATCACATTCACCTCTCATGTTCTTTAGGACAAGCCATGTAGTGCTTGAGTTCAAAATTGAGGAAAGGAAGAAAGGATGCACAGTCAGTTTTAATACAATTGTGCAGTCAAATACCAGGTTAAAATGTATAAACAACTATTGATTGAGTTTGATGCATCTAGCCAGACTGTGAATGATTATACTAACATAATGAAACAAATTTAACCTTGAAAACAATGACAAAAGATAATTCTGTACCCAGACTTTTCCTGTGGCGTTACCAGCAACCAGTTAGAAGCAGTACGATTAGGTTACAGATCGTTGAACAAAGAATGTTCTCTCCAAGTTTGTTTCACAAAATACATGTTGGTTGATGCATGTGTACGACGAAATCGTAGACGAACAAAAGGCTGCACGATCTTACCCGGCCTGCTGAACCTTCCATGCTTCACGGGTAACATTTGTCCAAATCTTACTACGTGCTCCCACGCCGATGCAGTCACGCAACAATTTACTCAGCTCCATCTGGATCCAGGAGGGCCAATCGCATCCGGGTACAATCATTTCAAGTTCCCGGGGCTCGTGACGGTTAGACAGCAAGTGTGTTTTGCGAAGTAACTCAACGGAAACCTTGATAAAATGACATAAACTTCATAAGATCCAGTATGTTGGTGCTGAGAATTATAGTTATTTTCAAGTAGAGAACAGTGAAAATCGATTAATATGCGTTCAAATACTTGGTGTTAATAAGCTGAATGAGCGTGTATTCCGATTATTTCTATAAAACTTTCGTCCACACCGGGCAGGATATTATGTTGCCATACTTATTTTCGCGATTAATTTCAGTATCCATTTGACTGTTGTGTACGGTGGGTCTAAAATACCAGCCATTCAGAGAGTTATTGATAAAGCTATTTAGAACAAGGCTATCAGGCTTTACCGAGTAAACGATTAGTTCCATTGGCTCGTTGAAGACTCATCGGAGAAATATTAGTAATTAGAGCGATAATTAAATACAATACACATAGAAAAATATCAAAATTACAGTAGGGCATTGATCTTAACAATCTTTCTACTAGATAACAGTGTATATGTATTTTAATGCAAAATTGAATGTCGGCATTCAAAAAATCAGTATCCATTCGTAGGTTTTACGAAGTTTGACGGAGCCAGTATGTTTAGTTCCCTAAGCAGTGTAGCGGCATTACAATTCGGTAGGTCAATCTTAACCGGCGATACAAGGTTTGTACCATATACTTTATCAAATAGGACACGTGTTTTATTATCAATGAAATTCCAATTTGAGAGATTGTAGAAGGCGTGAAGAGCACCGCTAAAGAGTGCCAAACAATATCTCTCATAGGATCTGTAGAAGACCAACACAAGAGCAGAAAGCGCTAACACGCCCGACGACAGGAATTGCAACCCTACAAGAATTTTGGTTACTGCGGAACAAAATGAAATTGGTGCAAATAACAGTCTGTCTGAAACAAAAGACAAAGGAGGGCCGCCTAATTTATTGAACGAGATATGCGATTAGGCAATATCAGTCTAACATTCCCAAAGTGTCGATAGCGTGAATAGAACTGGTTGGCAAATTAGATCAAAGTCGAAATTGGAACGGTGTACGGTGTACGCTCAAAAGAAATGGGCGAGTTTCATCCTTTGTCATTTGCGTAAAAACACTTGAACTTGTGAGTTGTGGGATTCGTGAATAAACGTGGTTAATGTTGAATATATTATCCTTCGGGGTAAATAGTAACGATATAATCACCTGAACCATAAAAGCGGGCAACATGTTTAGCTTTGGTGTCCACAAACTGCATATAAGGACATGCGCATTGAGATTCGCAGTAAACTCTATCAGCTAAAGCTTGTAGCCTTATCTGTAAGACTCTAGCAAACAATTTGTCTACAATTATTGGAAGAGAAATTCGTTTGTAATTTTTGCTGTCACCTCAAACACCCATATTCTTGAATAGTGTGATGATCTTGGTGACTCGCATCCATTGTGAGACACACTACTCCTGCTAGCGCCTAATAGTTAAACGGTAAGGTAGCTGTATTAAAGCTGTTATACAGTATTTGATGAGCTCAGGTGGAATTTTTGTCGTCGCCAGGTTACTTTGCACTTGCTAAGCAGTCAATTTCTCTGTTTAGCTCATCAAGAGTATGGGAAGCATCTAGATGCTTAGTGATAGTAAACGCTCAACATTTTCAAGTGCATGCAGTTAAACAGTGCTGTCCCTAGATTAGAGAGAAGAGAAGTTCTCAACCTATCTAACTCTCTGCTGAGCTTTGCCGATAATCTGGTTAACAGAGTGTGACTTAACGGGAGCTTTTTTAAAGTATTTTTGAACCATGTCCCTTTCGATCCCATCCTACATACAATGAAAATTACCAGTATCCACAGTATTTTGGATTCCGAGGTTAATTTCAGTCCAATAGTCATTTGCACACCACCTAGAAATTTTAAGTTTTCATTTATTAGGATAACTTTGTACTATAAGAATGCTCACCGTTCATCTTCCAAAACAGTAGTCATCTCAGAAGCTTTTGCTTAGAATCAGTCGTTTATTTGAGCTTTCTTGGGAGCATAAATGGAAAAAGCGACTCGACGTAAACAATTTTTAAGCGATTCCCATTATTCAGAGTTTCGTGGATTTTTTTGTTGGGGCTCGGTTTTGAAATCTTTTTCAAAACGCACAACAATATAAGTTCCGCACATACAACTGACGTTGATCCTTAAATTACCAGTCCATAAAGTGTATTCTGGTGAAAATCCAGCTTTGCACAAACCAGTGAATGGTCAGTGTCTGCGCTTTGATATGATCTGATGAAGAGTACGCTTCCTATATTAGTGCACCTAACAAGAATATGATCAAGCTGACGCCAATGCTTAGATCGAGTATGTTGCCAAAAGACTTCATGCTGTGGCTTTGTTTAATAGAATGCGTTAGTGAGGGGATTAAAATCCCGGCACTTATTATCCTTGCTTTCCAATACAGTAGTATACACAAGAACAAGGCTTAAAAACACACCAACAAGTAGAGTTCTGTGAGTGTGTAGATGTTCAGTAAGAATGCAATGGCCCATAAATAAACCACATTTTGATTGATTGTGGTCGTCGTAGGGTAGTCGTTAAGGCAGCGGTGGCGTGATAGTAAACGTGTTAAATTTCCGAGACATTCGTGGTTAGATCGACACACGGTCATATAATTGAACCAATGAACATAACTCATTGTCCACACTATAGGCGTTAGCAAATTTGGGACCGGAAACAGTAGAAAGAATAAGTGCGAGAGATTAGCGCCTTATCCAGTGGTTGAACTCATGTGGCCTATACAGCCCCGTATTCATAAACCAGTGATGAACATCGTTCCTATGGGTCACAAGGCCCGGTGTGGACGATTAGGATGACACCCTCAAAACTAGCAAAATATCAAGACAGTAAATTTCAAAAAGCCATAAAATAATTCTTCAAATATTCCTCTTTAATCAATTAGTCATCCAGCTTGCCATCTTTTAATCTTTAACAAAAATACTTATCGTGGTAATATCTCAAACTGAAGCATTAAACCTCGAAAATAAATTATTTAACGAATTACTAATCAGTTAAATAATCATTTTGCACATTAAATTACTTCGAACAGATTATTCGAATGGCTAATCATCGTAGCCAGGCAGTGTTGTGCTGTTCGTTGGTTCGCCAAATCTTTGGGGTCAGGTCCACTTGTTGTTCGTCTCAAACGTCTTGGACTCAGGCCACCGGAAGACAACGACGATGAATTTGACGCGTGGGGAAAACGGAAAAGTGACGGAGCGAAGCAAACAGCCAAGTTGGCAGCATTCATCTGCATGAACACAATCAGGGGAATGGTGTATATAACAAAGCAATCACGTGATATTTTGATGTATAGTGAGACAACGTAACAACAGTTTCCCAAAGAGGTTTATCACAAAGTTTTGATTGAGTTCAGTGATTATTTGTATTAAAATGTTGCACTATTTTTCAGTATATATATTACATTCGGAAAATAACTTGAATATCAAACGATGAGAAAGCAAGCTCATCTCGTCTGTGTGAACAAGGACACCCAATAGAATAGATTGAATAGCATCTTGCTGAATCGCATCCAACCAGTTTACTTAACTCTGTGAATCAAGGAAATTAACGATTTAGTGGCTTAAGAAGGTTTTTCTTAAGATAACCAGTATTATACAAAACATAATACCTATCTGACATTAAACGGCACTCACAATTCACGTCTGGTTGGTCATATAACGATACTCAATAGTTCAAGTCTATGGGAAGATTCACGAATGTTTAAACGAGAACGAGAAAACAGTAGACGGTATTCCAGGCCTAAAGGTGCTGGACTACAATAAGAAAGGTCTGGCGTTTTATTCCCACTATTAGCTATATAAGAGCAAAACTCGAGTCCAATTTTGAATTGTCGTAATAAACTTCATTACTATTTCAAAGGACTTGGTACTCATGAGTAGCCACAGAGGTAAATTTTAGCAATCTGCTAATCATCATTTAGATTGAGACATATGACGGCGTGAAAAATTGCTCCTAGGTTTCCCCTCAATTTTCCTATTAAAATATTTACATTTCCACACTTAACAAATAAATATTGGATTTAACTCGAGAGGACCTACCCTAGCAAGAATCATAACGAAATTAAATGCAAACCATTAATTGCTTGAAAAAGTTAAAATTTGAAGTCAGTTTTAATATGGTTCGTTCAACGAAACACTATGTTCAAACGCAGAATCACATAGCGATCTATTAAACACACGAGGCGGTTATGGTTGAACAAAGTAAAGTTGTGTGTGGTTGCACGGAATGTGAGCAGCACCATACATTAAATGCTTGACATCTAAACAAAGTGAAAAACGATATCAAACTCATAAAACTGTTGAAAAGTGAGAGAAATGTGACGACAAACCTGCGTGATTGCCGCGAACTGCGTTAAGCCGTTGAGAAGATTCAGTAATTTTTGCAGCACTGTTCGATTTTCATCCGGTAAACTCAAAATGGCCCAACGGAGCAGGTTCATTTGTTCCGATTGTCCAAGATCTTAAAAAAACATTAGATGGTGATAACGTTTTTGAATAACGAATGGGGAGATTCTCGGATCTGGCACTAAATGCAAAGTTCTAAATGACTTTGTATTTGGGTCGCAAAATTTGTAAAAATGTATTTAGCAAATGAGCATAGTCTCGTCGATGAGGGCTCGCGGTAAAGATTGAATCATTGTAGTCAAGACTAGGAAAGTAGCTTTATTAATACGAAAAAACAAAATATAACTAGAAACAAATAATGTACAAAAGAGATCCAGTTTTCAATACTCGAGTGGTTAAATAGTTTCTCAGCATTAGGGTACTCAGCATTACGCTGTCTGCGGTTTGAACAATATGTTTATGTGGCAGTGTGATGATATGTCGCAAACTAAACACTGTGACAACAAGTAACGGAAGTCTTTCACACACGTATGGACTTTAGGCTTTAGGCTCAAAGCTTGACAAATAATCCTCAATGCTAAAAGTTACCATCCTGAGTGAATTGATCTGCGCTTTCTTAAAGATGCGTTACAGCACAGCATACGTTTCGGACTGTATCGTATAAGCGAACCCGGATAGTCTAAACCTGTGAAACTAATTTGTTCCGAGATAATTTTTAAAATACAAATATTACTTAAGTAATGTTTTGAAAACATCCCCGGCACTTACATACCACTACCGGTTTCTGGTTGTTTGCCGTCATCAGGTGCAGACAGTAAGCGCCTTGAGTGCTTGACAGAATCACTCTGTGATTCTGTGCTTGAACATCGTGGTTCGTTCTACGAACCCTATGTAACAGTGGCATTCAAGAATAAATTTGCATATATTACTTATTTTCAAAATGTGGCCCTTTGTGACCCTTTGCAAAACACACCAAAGCTTCCGCGCATCCCCAGTGAGTTTTTGTTTGTAACATTTTAGAAATAACTGCTACAAATGTCTGAAAATTTTGAACCCACACACTCAGCTGTTCGAATAAGTCAACGAACACCTTTATCCGTACACAATAAATGTGATCTGGTGATACCTCTTCACAACTTCTTTTTCACGCTGATAGTGCACGTACGAAATCTAAACCCTGGGTACTGCCAAAGTACCAAATATGAACTGAGATACTCTCATCTTAAAAAAGATGTTGCGACTTTGCAACGAATATATCATCGAGCTACCAAACTTGTCAATGTACTCAGCCGGAAACCCTACAATGAGCGAATCGAAACGCTAAATATTTTTGATTATCCATGTCGTCGTCTCCGAGGGGATTTGATTCTGGTTTACAATATTTTGAATACCGAAAATCGCCCTCTACAATGCTTATTGAATCTACGGAGCTCGCATAATACAAGAGCTCACACATTTACTCTAACTGTCCCTCACTCGAGACTCAACTGCAGACGACATTTTTTGCCGTGCGAGTTTGTTTTACTTGGAACAATCTGCCAGATAATGTTGTAAACTCACCAAACCAGCAAACGTTCAAGAGAAGCCTTGATGCCTTTTTGACCCTAAACCCGTGCATCGAAGAAAACTATACATCTTAACACCATGCACCTACATTTGTTATCCCACCAATCGAAAACAATTTCTGCCCTTTGGATATTTACTTGATTCTTGAACTGCTCAGTAAGCAATCTAATCCCATTTTTGCTTTTTATATTATTCGTTGTTGCCATATTATTATGAGGTTTTTTGTAAAGCTATATGCTTTTTAGACCATTGAATTGAATTGAATTGAATTGAATAGCTGCCTTACAAATAACCTAGCTTCTACACACCTTCGTTGCCGAACATTGAAAATTTGCGAGCAAAAAATTTACCCATCAGAAATGCTACATCTCATATCATTCTGCTTGAAGTCATTTAATTCCCTGGAAAAGTGTGATTTAGTCTTTAATTTAAAGGAATCGTTAATTTGACAGCTAAGGATATCCTTTCCGGTATTCCGCATAAAGCTTTACAATACAAGTATAGGAAAAGTGAAACAAAATTGTGTGCAATTTCAAGGGGTGAAATTGGAAAGAGTGTCACGTTATATTGCTTAAACTGGTTCGGTCGAGGTCGACAGTTGTCCAGATAATAAGAGATCACAAACTAATCGTTTCTGAGTGCATAAGTTCGGTCTAAATATTTTAATGGCTATGGCCTGAGCCGTCCTCAAAAATACCACTGCTAAGTCCTTCAGAGGCATTTTTGGGAACCGTGGAAACCAAAGAAAACACAACCTCAGGTTTCACTAGTTGGCAAGCATTCGAAAGGATTATTCAAGGTATGAGATGTGGTAATTACTGACCTGCCGTTTCCCAACGACTTAGCTATCATCGCTCACTTCCAAGAGCAACACCAACCGTTAATGGACTGCTTATCTTCGGCGTCCAAAGGCTTCGGGTTGAAAATAAGCATCAAGAAGACCAAAGCCATTGGCTAAGGGAATGTATTGCCTTCATAATCACTATTAGGAAGAACTTACTCTAAACCGTTTAATTTTGAGGCTCCGCGTAAAGCATTATCTTAAGACTGGTGATGAGCCTATACCTCTTTCGGCTGCTGAACATAGGTCACATCGATAGCGTGCATATGCCACCGATTGTCCGAGCACTGCTTCTCACTATGAGCGCTGCGGGAGAGACTATTCCTCCAGAATTGGGATGTTCAGTCATCGGAAACGCTGTGGATCGTGAATACGTCATGCGATTGTGATGTACATCCATCGCCGACATAGACCGACGACACAGGAGCTGCCTATCACCACACAAACCAGCCACCGAAGAATCCATCTTAAATTCTAATACTAAATATTTGATAACTGAACAAAATTGCACCAAACTTACTTCCATATACTTCCAGCAAAATGAGGGATAGTTTATCCGTAAGTAAACACTCTGGTAGTTCCCGGAAAAACTGTTTCAGCAAATCTGCTACGTCGAATGTCTGCCATTCATCGAACTCATGCCAACCTGCAACAGATCGAATAAAACTGCGCAATAAATTACCGTTTCACAATAAGCGTCTAAAAACCATTAAACCCAGTTTTGACTTTTAATAAATCCTTCAGAGTAAAGCTGCCCGCGGCTGCACGTGACCAGTATATTGATTTTGAGTTTCACCCACGATTGTCACGTGATAGTCGACCACCAGGCTTGTGTTTTATGGACTCCGATGCCACAAGGCGGGACGTGTGAAAAACCGGAGGTTTCGGTCAACTTGCAAAAGTATTCCGATTTGATGGCCCAGCACTCGAGGCGCATATGAACGACGAAAATATTAATAAGAATCTGTATGCCTTGCAAAGCTGGAGAAACCGTAGTCAAAACTTTGATTTTCAAGCAGCTCACATATAAGGCTGGCGGAAACAGCCTACTCCATTATATGAAAACGCACATGCACATGTGAGACCACCAAAAGGCATGGATAAAAATTCCTATCTACACACTTCCTTTCACACATTCTACGACAGGTTTCATAATGGTTGCGCCCAAATAATGAAAACCAAAAGATCATGAACCGCGTGGTTTGCAACTATCGCAGAATGCTAAAGCCTTCTGTTCGATGGAACAGCGAGTCAGAAGTGAATTGATTTAATAGGCGATTCGAAGTTCATTTATCACATGCAGATTTATAGCATTAATGAGGCGGGTGTGGTGCTATGTGGACAATCTATCTTGGGCAATACAACAGATTTTTAAATTCAACTTAGATCAACTTAGCGGTACCAGTATGATTAAGTATGGCATTCTAGCATAATTATTTTACTCCTCCTTCAATGTTTCAATGCTCACTGAACCTAATGTTACTGTATCCAATTGAATGCAAAAAGTCAAAAAACCGGTTGTGGTGTGTAAAGGATGGGGATGTTAGCATTCCTATATATTATGCCCAATTGAATTGGAACGCATAAGGCGCAAATTTTTCTGAGTCTTCCACACAAAAAACGGGGAGCGTTATCTGCGGCTCCAGACATCGGGTTGAAAATGTGAATGCGCGTTACTCACATAAGTCATTTTCAATTTTCTCTCTCAAAGCACTTGTTCGTACTTTCCTGCCAGGTCGACGAAATATACCATGAGCTGTCCCTCCGACCACACTGAGATGATCCATCATGTGAACAACGGAAAATGGCAGAGGATAGCCCAGCCGTTGCTGCCAGCTCTCCAGCGATTGACCGAACACAGGACCAGAATAAATTGTCCATCTCTTCACCGGCTCTACTCCCACGCGGTTTGTAGCTGTCACTGCATTTGGATGACCATTTTCCATGCTGACTTGCTTTTCATTTTGAGCATTGGTCATTTCGACTGCGGTAGTATTTTTGATTTCGGGTGCTGTTACTGTAGAGCGGTTTTTGGTGAACAACCTAAAAAACACAACCAACTTAAAATCGCTATGGAGATAACGGAATGGTAATCCACTGTTTGTAAAAATATGGACGAAACAAACGCAATCTCAAGTTTTATAACGTTTGTTAGTCAGTTGTATGCGATTCGACGATTTGAATGAGTCGAAAATGAAGTTGTGATGACAAATAAAATCCCACAAGAACTTGCTAGATGTTATATGACAATCTGTCCATATTTGGTGAGGGGTCCGGTATTATTGATTCATCTTTGGTCAAACGGGGTTTCACAGTTCACAGATCAATTCCTTACGATCAACTGTTTCATTGTTTCTTTATGAGCCTGATTAATTGACATCCTTTTTAAATCGTTGACATTTTACTTTGGCTTTCAAGAGTACTGGTATGCTCCAATTTAATCGGACATTCAATCTGAATTTCTTTCATGTACTTCAGAAACCTAGTCGGCCCAACCTTTTAATTGTGTAGAACGTTTGTCTTCAAAACAAAATTACCCGGTAAACAGAATCCTGCTCAACTTATAACCAATGACGCGTGAAATTTCGCAGATTATTGGAATTTAAAAATTAAAGGGGTGCGAAAATTATGTAGCTTAGAGCGTACCCATCGCTTTCAATTTATGAATGTTTCAGATATCTAAAATCTCTGACAAAATGTCTTCGTTTGCATGTCTTTTCATCGCAAACACACCAGACTGGTTTTGTCCTGTTTACACCTATCTGGTATTGGCAATAAGTTCTGGATATATATGCCACTTTCGCATATTCATAAACTACGTCTGGAGCAGTGCACACACAGGCTGCCCAAATTGCAATGGATATGTGAGAATCTGAGGCTGATAATGAATCGACGGCGAATTCTCATATGCAAACAATTGACGATCACGAGTGATTTAGAACGAAAGAACTGCATAGTGCTGAAATACATACTGCTTGATACTATAGTAAGAATCTTCGACTATTTAGTGATTTATAATTGCCTGTAAATCCGATTGTCGACGAAGATACACTCAGGTCGAAAATAAACCGAGCTTCTAGTTTACAATTTCTATCTAGATTCACTTCAAAAAATTCTGCTGCGAAATTTATTAATATTTCACATTGAGCTGTTACTAAACAACGGAAGTGCATGCAAGCAGTAGCCCGGAATTACGCAGTGCCACAGACCTCGACTGCACTTGGGCTGAATCATTGTCGGGCTGCCTACCTCTGTAGGGTTATGAGCAAGGTTTCAATGGAATCGCTTGCAATAAACCAATTTCCAGTGGCGAATCGATTTCGCCTGGTGTTACTTGCTCTGTGTATAAATATTTTACTTTTATGCGTCCTAGCGGGGAACGTCATTAAAGGCGTATATACCAAAAGCGCAACTTCATTCTGCTAATTTTACGATGATCTCGGTATCTAAGTGAATCAGCCTGTTGTTTCATATATTGTTTTAGAGGGTAAACTTTCTCCGTGGTCAACGGGCTAGTTTATCATACAAGACTTTCGTAGTATACATTACAACGCATTTTCGGTAAATAACATGTAACCGAAATCTTCTCGCCGTGGAAGAGCTTTTGGAACGCAGGAGACATCGGTTGAAAGCAAAGTCTTCACTAGCGTGAAGTTGGATGGTTGACTGTACTTTAAACGGGGGTTGTAAAACGCGATATTATGTGAGATGGTGCGGACAATATAACATGTGCGAAATGTTAGCATAAACTGTGAATCGTGTGGGGCAAATGCTTTTCTTTTTTGCTGCGTTCTTCAACACAGAGGTCACCAATTATGGTCTGGTGCATGTGAATGATATAAATATGAAATTGCGATATTTTGGGTGTTGAAGATAGGTGTGTGGGCTATTCAAAATTGATTTCATATGATAATCAAATGAGAGATCAACACTAACAACCTGCCAGAGAAACAGCTTCCGAAAATTGCTGAGCTAAATAAAATGGAGAAATTGACAAAGTGAAAAAAAGAAATTACGTAAATATTTCGCCAAGTTTGGAGCGTCGATGCTTTTAAAACACACAAAAATTTGAAGTCTAAATTAATATTATCATGGGAATTAAAACAGATTGTAACAACAAAGTAAGACAAAATAGGTTATGTTAAGGTCTCCGATAGACTATCGGATGTAGTTCATTCTGACTGTCACTAGACGCTGTATATTGCACACTTAGTACGTGCTTGGCTTAGTAGAAAACATCCAAACAATTATATTTAAGCAACGTTTGAGCTTGTCGGATATCTCCGCGCATGGTGTCCGGCATAACCAACAGGAAAATCCAACCAAAAGATAATGTTTATTTGAAATTCTGGTTAAATTTGAAATATACTCTGACAATCTCATTCGCGCGTTTCTAATTCTGTTCAGCCTTGGGTCCAGCAAAGTTTAATGAAGCGAATGCTGCGTAATCAATGTTTCGTTCTAAAGAAGACATTATATCAAATTGTAAAACACCAGACAAACACTGATAAAAGAATTTCAGTCTTTCTTAGACCACTGTGGCCAATATGTTCAGTTTATGAGCACCAAGTTATGTAGCTAATACAAATTCATCCACTACACTTGGTGCTAGGATGTCACAGTTCGTTTGCAACTATTTTTAGCACCCATTTTACACCTAGACGATTGAAAGTCTATCGTCATCCATAGTGCCACCGCATAGCAAACAATATTTGAAGTTTAAAATACTTTAATATTGATAAAACCGACAGTGTTGTTTAACAGCATCAAAATATCTATCAATGACTAAGGATTTTTCCGTATGATTAAGAGGCACTATAAGGCATTTGGCACTATACTTTATTAACAAAATTGAAGACCATTATTCATGTTTTCATGCTAGTTCAATATAAATAGTAATGGATTAAGAATATACGTACCAATTAAAAGGGGACCTATTAACGCAATGTTTCTGTGTCGTCGTCGTAATCTGCACGAGTGCTAATTTGCGTAAAATGCTCAGTTGATTGCTTGATAATTCCCAAAAAGTGAGCTGCTCGAAACATTTTGAGGCAGTGTTCCAAATATCAGGAGCCAAAGCTGAGGGTGAAAATTGCGAAGGACTCTCAGAAGCAACGGGTGCTCTAGATTTTTCCGGTTCGCTTGTGGAGTCTGCACTTTGAATGTGTATATTTGGTTTCGGAATCCGCTTCTTGTTAGAAATGAAAATCGTTCGGTAAGATCTCTTACCCGCTCCACTCGACCATCGGAACGGATGCGATCGGTTCCAGGAATTGCCAGCTGTACTTGGAGGTTGTTCACTTTCTGATGGTTTGCTGATTATTGAAACGTGTTAAAGTCGAGGAGAGTTACCGAAAGCATGATGGAAAAATTGAGAAATTTTATTGTTTCAACCTGATCAAATATAGCTTTTAATTATTCAAATTATCATGATTAAACATTTTTGAGCAAGTATGCAGCAACTTTACTTCTAAACAATTTATGATTTTATGTGTATCCCCCAATTATTTGATTTCCATTTGCTGTATCATTTGAAAAATTAAGAATATCGAAAAAACAAAATGGATGTCTGGAAGTGAGCCTTGATTCAATGCCACAATATATATCGACAGGCCAACAAATTGTTAGGTATCTTTCGATAAATATTTGGAAGATTCTCGCTGGTAACATTAGCAAGGAACGTCTACCTTAGACCTACGATGGAGTATGCCGTAGAGGTCCGGGCTTCTTGGCTGCGAAAAGATATTGCTCTCTTTGATTAAATAATATCACAGAGCAACAAAGTTAGTGATGGGCCTTCGCAATGTTCCGTACACCGAAATATTGCGACGTCTGGGTTTATGTGACTTATCGCAAAGGGAGATACGCTGCGATATTATTCTGAACTATAAAATTGTGTCTACCGAAGGATATCAACTAAGAGAATAGTTTGATGTGTGATGCGAAAGTGACACGCGGAGATACCTAAACACTTTACATCCCAAGTTCCTGTATTTATTGTCGTCATCAATGTTTACGGTACGTGCTATATTTATTTGGAATTCTCTACCCAAACATGTGGCAGAGTCTCCTTGCCTGGAGATATTTGAAGCGAAATTGGACTCATATATGCAAAAGAACTTCATGTGTAAGCCTTACATTTGATATACTCTACTCCTTTTATACTATTATATTCTTCACATTTTCATTCACACAGTAATCCTCTGATGTTGTAAAGTATTCACTTTTTACCCATAATCATTGATTCCTTGGATCTTTGATTTTCAGCACATCGCAGATTTGATTATGAGGTGCTTGAAATTTAACACAGAGTTTGATCTGTCGTGTATCATCAGCTTCATCAGCATTCGGTTTCATTAAGAATGCACGGAACATGTTATCTGATTGCATTCACTAGAATGGATGCCTATCTGTGCAACTTATTCTCTCGAATGCTCATGTTGCATCTGACTATGGTCTAAGGATCGAATTACCGCTCAGATAACAAAAGTGGCAAATATTACAACACCGTGGTGTTCGGTGAAGCCACACTAGGATTCACTCAAGTTGCAACGAACCAATCTATTACTTCTGGTTAACTGAACGTTAGGTACTTATCGTATTTCTCACTTTATTGATGCATGTGTTGTTGCCGTGTTGAAGTGTGTTTTTGATTCTGATAGCCAAACCTCGCCACAGTTACACCATTGGTTAAACCATGTATGAAATGGATTCTGACTAAAGCCAGAAGCATAACTGAGAGAAACAAGTACGCTACCATTGGGTGAATTAACACATTTACTGATTTTTGCTACGAAACCCAGTATAAAGCATGAGTTTTACGTGCTGTGATGGCATGATGGTTGTACATGAGAGCGAGTAATCATTACATCATATTGAATACCAAGAATAGTTTTAATGCTTAAACGGTTCCAAACAGTGACAAACACAAACACGAAAAATAATTATTTGTCCGATGTTACCTAGGCTAGCTGTCAATGATTGAATGAAAAGTAAAATAATTTGATTTGATAACATTTCACCGCAGGCAAAGGTGCATAAGATCAGCTCTCTGTGCAAAAAAGAGAAATTATTGCAGAGGCGTTAAGTGTACAACCACAAAGCGCCAATCTGGAACCGTTTGGTGATATGCCGGACACCACCTTCTAGTAAACACAGGAGCAGGAGGCACCGAAAACGTAATCCTGCAAGAAATCGGGTTTCGGAAGAATCGTATTATAACGGTTCAAACGACAACCAAGCAGGAGCGGATGGAGAACATCAGCAGCTATTGAAAGTATGCAATTCATTAAAGTCGATTAAAGGAGCACATCGTGCAGATGGCTTGAATTGAAATAGGATGCCACAAAATCGAGAGACAAATCAGATCAAAATGACGACCGGGAGGGACTAGCTGAAAAAATAATTTTTCGAGAGTTGCGAAAGATGGGTGTTTGTTTAATCTCTTATCATGTGTATAATAATCACTTAGACCAATTGGCGTTTTCATTTTTATGTGAGATTCGGGTGTTATCGTGAATAAGATTTGTTCGCGTGTCGTCGACGTGTGATCAGCAACGTAATGAACATTAGGACCGGAGCTGGAGTAGATCTTGAATGACATTACTGAATTGCTACCTCCCATACACTGTCATCCCGAGCACTCATAACTTGTGTAACTCGCTAATAGTAGAGTTTTGATTTGGTATATCATGGTTGCATAGGGTTTGCACGAACACCTTGTTCAATCGCATGAATCCGCACACAGGTAAATGGGTTAAACCCACGAGCCTGAAAAAGTATCCACATGTGCATGGATCTCAATCACACACCCCACAAACTTATCCAGCAGCATCACCAAGTGCAAACTTTGTTTACCATACATCTGTTGCTTCAAATTAGGCGGATCTTAACAATACTGTCGCTACCTGATGAGTGCAAACAGAACGAAACAGGTCGCGGGACTCTGGGATGAAAATGCAAACAAATGTGCATTTTTGTTCACTCAAAGTAATTACAGAAAATCCGCTCATTACTCAAATCCAATTTATTATTGGAGAATGTTTAATATCAGGTTTATATTTACACTTTTTCAAACAGAATATTAGGCTAGGATTACCTATAAAATTTGTGAGCGTAACACTATAATTAAGAGATAAATTATTTAAAATATATCGCAATACGCAAATCGAAGCATCAAATTAAAATGCGCTTGAGATCAAATGTCCCATATCTATTTAAAAAAATAAATTTATATCACAAAAGATGTATTTCCTTGAGACCGTTGTTCTTTATACGCAAAGTTTCGCTTGTATAATGCAGAAGAAGTTACGCCGAATTTTCATTTTTGTTAACGAGCAATTCAGAACACATGAGCAGATTAGATACCTAATAAAATCAAACGCAATATACACAAACAATAAGGATCGAATGATCCCAACCTGATGAATTTCGAGCTCACCTGTTAATTAGATTGTTCGTATTTGCTGGTGTATTCTCGCCGCTCGCGATAGATGCATCCGGTCTTGGGGATGTTCTCACAGGGGATCCGCGGGATTTCTCAAGCGAAAATTCCAAGTTGATGAGGTCCCGTATTTGTTGCCCCAATTCAGTGGTGGTGGACTCTACCTGATCCACATTTATTCCACGTTTTGCTGCCTCGTCAGCTGAAAGGCGGGGTTGAGCTACGACATCAACTTGTGGAGCATGATCAGTTGGAATTTTTCTTTCAACGAATTTCGGGGCCCGTTGAAGAGTTGCCACTGTAGCATTAGAAAATCGGGCAAGTGACTGAATCAGTACATTGTATTAACAAAGGAAAAGGTTTTCATAAAATAGTGCTTAAATAGTAAGCAATCTTGTACTAAAAGCAGGTCATATGATTCATTCGCATAAAAGCCATTGACATTAACCTTGCGAGCTGGGTGTGTCTTCCTCTCGGCCGCTTATTCTGGAAGCATTGTAGCAAGCGTGATCTTGAACCTGCCTATCCCTGTGAACGCTGTGAAAAATTGTTCCTCTTGAAAAAATAAGCAGTTTAATTCGCCATCTCTTATCAATGACTTTTCTCTAACGACACACATATTTCTTTGAATTTTCACTAAATGCTTCAACTGTACAAGAAAGCATCAATCTTACCGTTTGATGTAAACTCAAAGACAATGCCAGTCTGTGCAAGCTATTACGTTAAGCTCTGCGTCAGGGAACATCTTGGGTTACATTTCAGAAGTTTCTGTTCTTGGACGATTGATGACATCAAATTTGTGCAAGGTTAGGCGCTAGCTGAATTGTAGTCCGTATGCTCACTGTCTGCTTGCTGGGATATGTGTTTGGAAACGGAATACGTTGGTTTCAATCTTTTGACACGCAGTTATAACCTCACCCTCCAAATACCAGATTCTCGCTTAAATTTTTGCCGGAACTTTTACTCAATCCATATATGAAAACTCTGGATTAGTTTATCGCCAGAAATTGTGCCATCCCCGAATGTAATGATCTTCAAATTTAGGTTACGAACTTTTGAATATTTCTTGGTTGGTACCATTTTACCGAAAACCGTCAGTGGTTTCGTTTCACACACAACCTTAAAAAAACAAATTTACCCAAACATACATTTACGATCGACTTTTCTCTACTTTATGCCAAACTTGGAATACATTTTTAGTTCTCAATCGAACCACATGAATGGAAACATGAAAATATGATTTATTTAAATTTTAAACGCATAATGTATACTATTCTACGGCTATTTGATTTTTGTCACCGTAAATATTTAGTCTTAAACTATCTAAGCCACGGTTGGCGTCCAAAGATATCTCGCAATGAAACCGATGACACTCAGGCATATATCTTTGGCAAAATCAAGCCAACTGACGATTTGTTTCACCGACTACACAAATCGTTACACTGAACAATATTCCACAAATATATAAAGAATATTTGGTCGACTTCGTATTCAGTGATAGTCACGAACATGGTTAAATTCACACCGTGCAAAATGTAACAAATCGGTAAAATATGCATGCCGCTTAAAACCTTGGCTTGCAATCGTTGGTGACTTAGAAAGACCATTGTTCCTAAAATGACGGAGATTTAATAAATGCTGATACACAAATCGGACAAGTATTGATTCAATGCAAGAAACCACTTTGAGCTCATTATTTAATCAATCCCATTTTCAATATTAATACCAAACCACACCTCATACAACCGCATACTTTATAAAACACTCATCAAAATCATCTGTACGATAAATTATAACTAATTATTGTATTCGAGCTAATTTAAAATGACCTCCTAAACTCTAACTTGCAACGAATAATAAAGTGTGTTTCAATTTTCAATGTTAATATAAAATGTCACTGGATACGAAAGAAAAAACCAAAACTAACTTTGTGGTTTTAGTGCTGAGCGATAGTCATCGATACTCGAAACATCTAAGAGCAATCGGTCGAGAACAGGATCTAAATCTGGAATGGATGATCGTTGATGGGTTTGATGTGGCATGTCGAGCACTTGACTTGGTTTTGCAAGTGTGATCGTCCTTAATTGCGTAGGAGGATGGGTGGAATTTGGAGTAGGCGATGCCGGGTAGAAAGAGGGAGATGGGGCAGATCTTGTTGTGTTTCCTGATTGTATCGTTTGCTTGGGAGTTGAATACAAAGGAGTATGGTGGGAAGCTGCCGTACGAAATACGTTTTCATGGTGGAGGGTTTCTTGTGGTGAATTTGGAGATCTGTTGGCAGAATATGGGTACTGATACATAAAACTGCCTGTGCGAAAGTTTATTCTACCAAGGTCACCGACTGGCACGGAATCATCGAATAGTAAATTAGCTTCATCGAACGTTTGAAATGTCTGTTTTTTCGGTGGATACACCTTGTCGCTTCGTATTGGTATAATAGATTGCACTGCATTTGGTTGCTTGTTTTCCCTGCAATGCTGCAAGGCGGATTTATCATGATCTCTTTGTGAATGTCGACTTGGTGTGTCAATTGCTGGTGGAGGATCAAGCCTTTTGGACCACTTGCTACACCAGACATGAGGCGAAGGAGACCTGCCCTGCCTGGGCGTAACTTGAACATTGGAACTTGGGCCGCGTAATCCAGTATAGTCACCAGTTTGTCTCATTTGTAATGTTGGTTCAAAGGTGGAAACTTTGTGCGTAGATTGATTTTCATTTGAAAACGGATCTGAACTACGTCGTTCAGTTACCACTGGTTTCACGGTATGACCACTTTCGGATCTCTTCAACTTCGGAATCGTAGAATGGAATTGTTGTCCAGCATTACGGATAAAGTTTGCTCTCGAATCCTTGTGATCTTGTGTCTGAGCTGTGTTGGTGTTGTTGAGATGCTGGGAACTAGCTGTGTGTTGATTAAGTTTCACTTGTCTGGGGGTGGCACGTCGGGAATCAACAAACTTGGGATTCAACGCGTTCTGCCGTTGCTGTGAAAAAAAGTGAACCATCCATTTTTATGTGTTCATACTTTTGTGCAACAAGCAGCTGCCATAGCATATCAACCTAATTAATTCCAATGTCGGACGAAACGGGTTGAGACGACCTTCAAAGTAACCAATGGTATATTGACGAGCACAAACACGCACACATCCAGTATCGATCCAAATTGTGAAAAACACGATCATTGTACACTAGCGCGTGGGTAATGGTTTACGGTAAGATTCATAAACAAGCTTGCATTCATCATTCGATAGTATACACAACAAAACCCCAAAGTAAATCATGTAAATCATACATGATTATATACCGGATCACTCGCTGGTTAAGAATATATTGATCAAACTTGATGCTTCAATATTCAACTAAACGACACTAGAAATAGGTATAATCCATTGACTTCGATCAGCATAAAGTTGATTAGAAAATGTATTTATCGATGTCGCACAATCTCTGAGGACTTCATTGTAATGTTGGAAGATCATGATTTGAATTTCTGCATCATCCTTGAGAAAACACTAGCGGTAAAAATAATATTTCGATACAATAGTTTCCATATGATTATCACTATTGTACCTAGTCTTCTTCCAGGTTTCAAGTGATAAGCCTGTCCGTTTCTGACTTTCGGACAATTTGAAGATATACGTTCACTCGAAATCTTTACTACACATATTCAGAAGCATAAAATATCATCGATATCAGATACGAGTGCTTAGTAACTTTTACCAAATAGGGGAATGTTTTAATCAAATTTACAAACACTATTCCGTGTTCCACTGTACTTGTTACGCTCTAGTGAAAATGACTGCCCGTTTCATGATTGCAAGCTATAACTGATGACGATAAATATTCAAAAACAACTCGCCGCATCTCTCGTAGAATTCTTTGCTAACCCAGTTCCACACATGTAACAACTAATTCAAGTTTGGACATCTTTGTGCGGCACACACGTACATCTTTTACGACATCTTTTTATGACATCCCAGTGATCAGTCGAAGCTAATCAAAACACATTTTCGAATAGCATAGCTAACAGCCCGAGATATTTGAGGAATAGGAGTGAACATAGAAATATTATCACCACCTTTAGATTAATCGTGATAGCTCCGGATTTTAAAACAATGGCTACTTGGATTCTGACAATATTTACATATGATCTTAACAAATTGGAACACAATTTCTGTACAAAATTAACATGGCTATTCTTCCTATCGCAACTGTAGTCTTAAGGTGGAATTCCGACGCATTCTTTTCTAGCGTTCACCTGAAGATGGTTTTGAAATTGGTCGATAGTTCACAGGTTGTGATTCAAGTAAATCATGTGATTTGCGGTGCTAACACGAGAGTCTGTTTTACCAACTAATTGATGTATTTCATTGTATGAGCTATAACTGGTTCAGCTGAACGATCGATACTTTCAACGCACAGTATGTGTATTATCAAAATATTGAAATCTGGCTGCAATAATGCGAATCGTCTGATAATGCCAGCATGGGAGATTTGGATAGGATCACTGGAGTTTATGATATCGTTTTTAACTGTATTACGCGACTAAACATCGTGGGTTTATTAAAATTAATGTAAGCAAGATGTATCTGCTTGAGCTTTCAGCTTGTAAATCTATCGAATTGTACAAGAGATTAAAAGCAACACTCAACTGTAAACTGATTTCAAACCAATCATAACTTGTTTTAACCACTGATGGATACAATTAGCACTTTAACACAACATGCCCACGTGAGTTTAGATTTATATACTAGAGCTCCATGCCGGGTTTTGTGCGTTTGTGTTAATTAGGTAGGGATTATGCGATTCGAATCTGTGTGGCTTAAAAATTCTGGTTTAATTTAAACGAAAAAAAGCAAAGTGATTCAATGGGCAATTTACTTTTTATACAAGTATTGAACGAACTTATGCGAACATTCAGTCAATTTTATCAAGTACTTTCGAGCTAACCATACACAAACGGAAGCTGAGATGGTATGGTCAAAACTGGCTAAGCACAGAATGCAAAATGTCTTCGCTTTAGCGACTTAACAATAGTTTGCCATGTAAATTCGTACCTTCGTATTTTCATTGAGGGTCTCATTCGGTTTTTGATCTTTGCGTCTCGTTAGATTCGGAGAGTCCCTGAAGTTTCGCATGTCGTCGTCGTTCTCTATTTTCGCGATCGGAGCCTTACGAGCACTCTCGACCAAGACTTGTGTGGCTTGTTTCAATAACGATGCGTCTTCGAGTTTATGTTTCTTTCTATGAAGGCAATTTCATTTGTAATTATTTGGAAAATTCTTCAGGGTAATGAAAATGTATTACTCAACATAATGTACTGTGGATAAATTTCGATAGATTGTCCATTTTGAAAGTCTGTTCCTAACGTTGAAACGAGGATAACTGTAATGGAAACTCAGCACCTTTCGCTCATTATTTTGTTACAGAAGGTATTAAAACACCGCATTTTTCTAGAATGCATTTCTGCATCATCAAAATCTATTTGCCGAGAGGGAACAAGGCTAACGTGAGCATAGAGATACGATCTGTAGCTTAGATGTCAGGAATTAAAATCTACGTAACTTGAACAACGTCATGGTAGTGCAACTGGAATTATACGATACAAAAGGCATTTAATCGTGTGCCTTTCTTCAGCACGATATATGCAAAATAATAGCCACCTCGGATACTCGATAGACACTCCTGAAGTAATATACTACCTTCGAAATTATCATTCACAATATGTTATGTTTAAATTGTTCGGCACCATACGAACTTTCCATAAAACTCAGTGGATCAAGTTAACAATGTAGATAGATATATCGATTTAAAATCAAATAAATTAAGACTCGAATATGGAAGCAGATCCAACGTTATTTTGTCGATAACCACTCACAAGATTTCTATGTAAATATATGAAACTAGATTGTACTAAATTATACCGAAGCTTTTTAAGGTCTCATGAGGAATGAATTTGATGATTGGTGAGCGATTTTTCCAGATGTATATGAAATTTATTACCTTTAAGAATTTTTAACAACAAAAAGTATTTGGTTACATAAATACAGAAGAATATTAATTATTCATTTATGCCGATCAAGTCATTCATAAACAATGTCAATAATTCAATATATATATATATATATATACATATATATATATATATATATATATATATATATATATATGAATTGTCATTACGCCGAGAGCGGTATAGTATTTTCTGGCGAGCATGTAAGGTTTAAAAGTACCGTGGACAGACAAAGCGGGGAATAGGATTTTTGGAGTTTAGCTGGATTGCTACGCGGACAGCTAGAATAACGATGTTGAAATAAATATTCACAAACGTGGTGTGACACGCATAATGCTACAAATGTAAGTACCACACTCGAGTAAATTTCAAGTTTAATGCTTCTATAAACGAGAATGAGAGATGTTCAACCGATTTCAGTGTATTGCAAAGGTTTCGTTTTCTTCAATTATGATAAAACAAAATTGAATAAAATTCATTTTATATCATTGATCCATAACCGTGGTACACATAAAAACAATTTAGCGGATAAAGATGATAAATATAATGCAATTTATTTTGAGAACTCGTTTGAGTATCAACTTGGATCAAATACTTTTGGTGCCATAACGACGAACCGTTTACTTCAACACACTCAGCTCAAGTAATTTCATTTTCTTGGGTATATGATGTTTATCGTGCAGGAAGGTTTGAATACAACGCATTCTCTATGTTAATTAGGTTTATTGTACATTTATTTGGAAGCATCAGTATGGTAAGAACCGAAAATATTATATATTTATGCTAAAACATCAAAGTAAATCTAGAGTCTTCCTTTTTGTGATAAATTGATTTAATAATATTTACTACTTAAGAAAAGAGACCTTAGCTATCCTTCCTAATGAATTAATAGCTGATTTCAAAAATTTGGCAACCTGCTTGGGCATCGAAATTACTGCATCAAACTTTCAGCCTTCTGCGACCGAATGAGTAAGCGATAACTATAATTCATTAGCACGTATATGCGGTGTGGAATTACGTCGCTATACTTGGAAGTTCCTGCATGCGACATCGAGTTTTACAAAGTAATATGATTAGAGCCTACTTCTATACCACCCATACCAACTAACGCGTTACCAACCTTGCGAATATTTTACTGTGTTTTGTTACTAATGATTAGTCAGTAGCTCAAAAGAAAAATGAATATTCAGTGGATATCATGAGTATGATGACTCACATTATTTCCTCTACAGCGTCAGAGAGAAAGTTCAAGCGGGGCACTGAAGTTGAAATTCCATCGTTTGAATCAAGTTTTACTTCTAATGTGTCCTGTTTGAATGGATTATCGTCTGTTTCTGTGGGGAATACAAAAAATGTTACCAGAAAATCACGCCATGTTTAGTGTATGTACCTAAAAAAATTTCAACAAAGATACTCAGGTACATATACAGGTTTTGTGTTGTTTGCTGTTTGTAAGAGAGAAACAGCAATGTAATTTGTGGAAGACATAATCTCCGGTTAAAAGGGTTTAAAAACATCTAAGAAAACATTGCTAGTGTGATCCAAATACGGTTTACCGTCTAAATTCCGATTACGACGTATAAATCAAAAACTAAATAGGAATTTTAGCACTTTCACAGACAGAAGGATTCATCAATTTAAAAATTCTGAGCAGAATCATGGACCCAGTCGATTTCCATTTTCTAACAGCAAGTCAATGTTTCAAGACAAAGCTCCCGTTTGAACCTGGCTAAAAACCAGCTGTGTTATCGTCAAAAAGTGGATAAATGGCTCTATTTGATCATCAGAATAACCTTCAACATCACGGACAGGTTAAAGTTAAGTAGAGTGTTTCCATATTATGGTGTGCCTGCTTATATTGCTTACCATTACAGAAATTAGTATGAGGAAACGGACTTTATATTAATCACAGAATTTCGGCTGACAAAAGCTTTAAAATTGAGAACTGGCATAACGTGTGGCATTTTACACATACACACTTTTTCTAAACGCGATTGACGCATATCATCTTGATCAGCTGACAAAACTAGCGAAGATCGCATATATAAGTTTGTGATTTGTATTCATTTGAGATAAATCCAAGTTTGACGAACTCTCCTAAAACTGTCATTTTTCAGCAAAGTTCTCGCTTAGAATACTTAATAAATACAAATGGAGACAAATCATATCACTTAAAATCCAATTTGTTCGAAATGAGAACATGAAAACCCTTTGTTCCATTAATTCGAATAGCTGGTATAACACATACAAATGAAGGTAATAGAATTTCAATCGCAATAAATTCAGATTCGAAAAAGATGCGCAACCAAATACTTGAGCGATTTACACGTTCAACGGATTCGGTTCAACTAGACAAACATGGGAAATTTTTGTTCAAAACTTCCAAATGATAGATCACCTTGATTGATTAAATTCCGGACAACCGTTCTTGTATTTGGATTTCTTATTATGATCAAAGTCGGGAACAAGTTCAAACTACATTCTGGCTATGGTTTAGTTTTCGGTTGCTCATATTTCTCGTTGGAATAGTCGCTGCATTGTAAGTGTCATAATTTTCGATAGAGCATTTTTGCAGAATCGAAACTTCTTCTTCCATGTTGATTTAACTCTGATTGATATCGGTTCCAAGCGCCTCCATGATATAGCACAGTGATACTTTGTGACGACAGTTTAGACAATCATATTTCCTTTATCTGTCAACATGAACTCGTATTGTGGATATATGAAGTACATTATCGATGAGTGCTGGTGATGAGCTTTCGAATGATACACAGAAGACAACCTTCCAGCACAACACAAGAGCAGGAAAAGCCGAAACGGCTGACTGTAACAATTAACCGGGTTTCAGAAGGATTGCGTGAGAACAGTTCAAGTGACAACATCCTCAGGAGGTTGAGGAGATAGACAACGTCACTGCTGTCGATCGATATGCAATTCGTCAAGTTCGGTAAAACGAACCCAGCGTGGTTAGAGCTTAAATTGGATCAGTTCGCACCAAAACAGATCAACGTGACAACCGAGACAGACGCGTTGAAATCAGTGTTATGGCTACGTGATTTTCCTATATATATAAGCTGGATGCATTGTTCATTGTCATGCGAGTAATGAACGAGGCATTTGACTCATTGGCTTTCTCTTCTGTTGTGGGATTCGTGGACGAACGTAATTAGCATTGGAAAGTTCAACTTCAGGAATGAATCGAGACTCAAACGACAAGTGGTTGCGAAATTTGGGAGGGAACGAGGTTATTGCTGGATCGAGCACCATCGAAACCGGTGCAGACAACATAATATACGTTAGTACACGATATGCGATGTGGCCTCGATTGACCTACCGCCATAATCCCCGACCCATTACATTATGGTATGATAAGTTGGGCATATTTACCCAATCAATTTGACAACAATCGCTGAAGATGTTGCCTAATCTGGCAACGAAACGTCCGATGCAAAATCAACAAGCTCGGAGAACAAATTCAAGCAAGCTACAACAACGACACGAGCTACAAATATTCCAAACAATACTAACATATTTACCCAAATTTACAAATCAAATGGGCTCCTCCAAACGAAATATCATCTGAGTGATTGTTGCCCATGTGGCTGTTGGCAATGGTGTCAGAATGCAAGGTTTCCATCAATAAAGATTTGTTCATCAAAAGATGATAAAAAGGGAAAGAAACTTCCTAAACGAGAGTACGGAAATTGAATACAATTATTTCCTAGTGATTTGACAGTAAAAAATCTATAAAACATGTTAGGATTCCATTTTTGAAATTCATTTGATTATTGAGATAATATTGTAAGCTTACTAGTAATAAATATCAAACAAGTAGTTTTATCGATCAAAATTTACGGTAACCTTGTTTTTTACATCCAAACTGTTTAACTGGCTGCTCTTGTCATCAATATAATGCAAATGAATTCACACGCAAAATCGATATTGAAACTGACAGTCAGTGAGGAGTTCAAATTAACTGCCACTAGTAAAAGAGGTAGTGACTTGTTAAAACTAATCCGCCTCCATTTGGTACTGAAATTTCAAACAGTCCAAAACGTGAACGCAATTAGGTCCAAAAAATTCAAAATGTCGCACTCCCGTTTCCCGTGCCATCAGAAGTGGCGTCCTCGAACGGGTTCAAGTAGCATTATTTGAAATGCCCGATGGTGTGGTTTTTATACATTCATTCACCCCATTATCGATTACCGTTAAAATCAAAAATATTAATGACTATTTTGATGGTAATATGCACTTTAACGTTCCATGAATGCTTTGTGTTCACTTGTACTTGTTGCTGGTAGCCAATGTGGACGTTAAATATTTAGCAAACGTTTATCAATATTGTAAAGGTATCCTTGTGAACAAATTAAGATTGTTGATGAAATACTGTTTGTCATGATTCAGTGAACGGTAGCAAATTAATACAGATTTGATCCACGTGCAAACTATCTACCGAGGTTTATGCGTAAATCTTTAAAAATTGATTTGCAAGACTGCAGCACTCAAATAAGTATTATTATTGAGGATTTGGGACTTTGTAGACCCATGGAGAGACAGCCTCATGAGGTGGGCTATAGTTTAGTTAGTTAGTTTAATCTTATCGAGGCAGGATGAGATCAACAAGAAAAAAAAGAGTTTATTCGTGTACACGAATTTTCAATAATAAAATTAGTTTTTCCACAAAGCTAAGAAAAAGTGAAATGCATAAAATCACACAAGCCTTTATTCAAGCAAAGTGTCGCATATTAAATACTGTACGTGGGCCGAAATACTGTCAGATTACCCATGCCTCGACAAACATGCGAACAAAATTAGAAATGAAGTTAGAAAAAGATCTCAACATCGGTTATCAAATTGTCAGGCACATCATCAACTCTGAAACAGCCATCCATTGATTAAAACTTAATGTGAGGAACGAAAGAGTTCATGAATTTATTAGTTCTTGAATAAGGAATAAAATATTAGCTTCGGGTGGAGAAAAAAGATTTGCAGGAAAGGATAGTCTTGTTCTGTGGATGTGAACTATCAAAAGAAATGCTTTTATCAATCTGTTGCATTCACGGAAGTGACGATCGACAATAATGTCTCGAATTAAATCTACAGAAACACTACGAAGCAATAGGGTGTGTGTGTGTGTGTGAGTGTGCAAGTACTAGAAATGTGAACACCACAATTTTTAGTCATTTTGAGCGCTTGACCGGGAATCATTATGTGAATGTTTAATTGATAATCGTGGCCTTTTTACAATTCTACATAACAACGGCATTAGGGTAATACTTTGCTTACCAGTTCACTACTGTTTCAACGTTTACTGAATCTAATCTTATTGTTTCCACCTGAAGACGGCGAACAATCAGTAACCGGTTGTGGTGTGCGCGTGTCGGGGATTTGAGCACCAGATTAATTTGTCTATTTTGTACGTCTTAAGCGCATGACCGGGACTCGCCCTGTGATTTTTTATTGGACCATTGTGGTTCGTCTCACTAATCCTATCTCACAGTGGTATTTTAGTATAACTTCGTATATTTGATTTACTTTGCTACAGCAATATTTCTAGCTAAACGGGACGTGTTATTACGAAGCTATTAGAATATCATGTATACATATTTTCTACCAATAATTTCCTTTGAATATTATTCAAAGTATAATTGAGTCAAAATTAATAAAACTATGATTCCATTGTTCTCGAACAAAAGTGAGATTAATTTTCCTCGTATCTTCTTTGCTGAATGGCTCAAGTTATTCTTGCTTAATCATAATTATCTTAATAATAATCACTCGGTCAGCTATTTTAAGAACTGGTTAATATTTTTAGAGTTAAAACGCATAATTGCTTCCAATACTTATGTAAATTGTTTTCCATTTTTAGTCGGATTAAGCAACGCGTACACTCAAATTTTTTTACCGAAAATTCGAAAGTTTTCCGCCATGCATGCGCTGCAGACTACTCCCAATTTAATCGCGGAATTTTAATTGAAATCCAATGAATGGAACTCATAATTCCTGAAATTCAGATCATTGCATGTGTAGTTCAATTAGTTTTTAGTGATATTAGACAAACGTTGGTTGCCAGAGTGACTACATTTACAGGATATTTCTTCAAGTGACTGGAATACGTTTAAACATGTTCAGCAGCATATAATTATTGAAAACATATTTGTGAACAAATCGCAGTTTATTGTAATCGCGATGTTGTGATCATCAACATATTATTGCAGTAGATTTTGGGTAGATATACAATGTCAGTCAATTTATTTTATATTAACTATTTTGGATAGATAAATCCGTTGGGTTGGCGCTTATTTGAGATTTTATTCACACGAAGGTCTACATGTAATATGATGTCATATACTAGAGGGTTTGCAAAAGTGATAAGAAAGCCCTCACGTGTTATAGAGCGAATTGTGCGCGAAAGAATTGTGAGTCATCTCGAAGTCAAAAACTTGTTGTCCAGAGAGCAACATCGATTTTGGAAGTCTTGTTCTTCTTGACTAACCTACTGGAGACAATGGACAACTGGACGCAGGCAGTGGATGATGATAGTTACTTTCTCTTGGTCGCGCACTTTGGAGGCACCGTGTAAAGCGTCATCACCAAGTTAGAGAAAAGCGGATCCTGATCTTTGCTGCATAACGTTGATCACGCCATCAGAGTGCAAATTCCGCCGATCGGCTCAGTACAACCTAAGGCTGTGAGCGCTGCGAGAGTTATTGTTCACTTGTGATCTGCATCATGAGTAACCGAAGGACCCAATCAACAATAATAGAGCAGGTACTAGCTTGACGCATTACTCTCCGGTCGTTGTCAATATACATTTTCCATGTGAGAACGGTGGGTATTTCAGATTCATCATGCCTATATGTGAAACCATAACATAGTCTGAACAAAGAAACCTCGTTTGCATGGCATCTGTCGCACTTGTCTACTCGGCCCTACTTGTTATTAAGCAAAATACAAATGAGCCAAGTATTTTGATTTTGATGGGACATTTATGAATGGTATAATCAACAGATTAGTGGAATCAGACCATTTTCTGCTCACACACTTGCTCACATGTCGGAGCACCTGTCGCTATTTAATTGGCCGTTCCAGAACAAAATGCCTGCTTGCAATGATACGTGAAATTGTAAGGAAACTACGTCGCACCGGTCTCTAGTTGTTAGGATATCTCAGATTATTCCTCCTGAAATAAACTGGTGAAATTTCAACAGAGATATACAATATATGCAATTAGCCTCAAGCTAGTATAAACCTAAAGATTTTGATCCAAGAATCCTGTTTGTCTTATTCTATTTTTAAAGTTATTCGAATTACCAAAAGTAAATATTACTAGATAAATTTATTCCAAACAAAATGATTCTTTAGTATTGTTGAGAAAATTTGAAAGTATTCTACTAAATCCAATAAGCATTTAGCTTTGTCTTATGAAAGAAAAGCTTGAAAAATTCAGTTAGAACCGTTGTAGGGTAACGTTTTGTTTCTCAAAATGATCGATCTTTAGAGTAAGTTCCGATTTAGATTGCCTTAGCCAAGCAATCCTAAACTGGACATGAAATACACGATACATAGTCGCCACTGAGCTTGAAAAGATAGGCAACAAGATTGAAAGTAAGCAACGCACTTCATTGTATCCTGTAAAATCCCTCAAATCTTTTCTTCCTATGCAAGTGCGATCAATAACCACCGACCAAATAGCGTATTTGCCTAATCTGTGCGCAAAATAGGAGCGTTGCACATTATTGTTTATCCACTGCAATAGCGAACCGCAAGATTGTGCAGATGTCCAATCCACCAACCAATTCCTACCAAAACACTTGTTTTTTATTCAACTTGGCATGGATTTGTTAGATATAAATTTTCCATGCATTGTCAGCAAATGCATTCCCGTTTAACGGCTAAGTTTTTTCGAGTGATCTCACGCTTCATATCTGCTTTTCTATCGATCGACAGGTCCATTCATCCTATAATCCGTGAACAGAATGAATCATTCATTCAGTCATCAAACACGAAAGCACATGCTACCGTCAGGGAGGATTTGCCTTGTCATATTCGATTCGTTTGTCAGCTTGCAACCAGAAAGAATTCGTTTCCAAATCTGATTTGTCTCAGCGTTTGAGATAACTTTTCACGTTAATTTTCGCTAAAAAATTTACGACAAAATCATTTAAACGTTGACTTGAAATTGTCCGAATATATAAATGGATTTGTGATTACAGGATTCAAGTTTTCGACAGCGATGTGGTTTAGATAAAAATTCTACTGATTAATGAACCTTGACGGTTCTCGAAATTTAGGAGTACGATAGCACGAGATTCGGCACTTACGGATTGTAACCGCAAGAAGGCAAACGTATTGAGTGCGAAAATGTGACCCAGAATCTGGCCAAGAAACGTGTGCGGAATTTAGTTTGTTGAGCAATCGATTGGAGAGGGTATGGTACCAACAATTTGAGTAAGCACTGATAAGTAGTAGGTTGTCTTAGAGGACCAGCAGATGGCCTCTATAATCGTGGAGTGTGTTGATAATGAAAATACACTTAACCCTTAACTGCCCAATTTAATTTCTAGGCTGAATACGCAAACTCTCGATGCACACTAGCGTTATATGCCGGATGACTGCTGTATCTCCGTATCAAACTGGTATCAGACTTGTATTGAACAAGTAAAAACACAAAGGAAACGATTTGGATTGATCCCTGTTTATTTATACAACTTTTAATTAGCGTACCGAATTCGGTACTGAGGGCAGTCAAGGGTTAACGCTGTACTGCCACGTGTGATTCTTCGATATCACGAAGCATCAAATCCTTTTGTTGAATCGAATGTGGTTACAAATTATGCGCATTTGCACACTTTACAATCGCACAAACTCTACAACTAGATTCGTGTTGTTTTCGTTAATCGGTTAGAATCACTACGATTAAACTCGGTGGGTCTCAAAACACGACAGAAATAATAGCCATAGCTTTTGATTTTTAGACAGGGGTGGCGGATCCAAACCATTCAATCACATTAACACACATGCACATGCATGTAATTTCAAGCGCATCGGTTTTTAAAAATTATTCATATATTCAAACTTCGCGTTCACACAAATTCTACGACCTGTTTCGTACTGTATGTTGTCAAACGTTGCAAACAAAATGATTATAAAATGCATGCGTTCTAAATTTGAATGAAAGATAAACCCTACGGTCTGACAGAACACTAAATCTTCGTCTTCAAAATGATTTGACAGCCATAATTTAATAAAAAGTGGTACACTTTCATAGATTGTTTGAAGCTCCAGTGATTGTAGCGTCATGTAGCATCTCGACTCTAAAGTCAGGAGTACATAATCAATCAAGCCTTATTTATATCATAAGTGGCGCGGATGAGTAGCTATGTAGACCATCCATCATGAGTAATACAAAGTATTTTCAAATTCAACCGTGATCAGATTCACGATGTCAATTTGATTAAAGGTAGAATTCAAGAATCACATTTCTAACACTTTTTCATTGTTTCACTGCTTACTGAACCTGATCTTACTGTATCCGCTTGATCCCGGCAAACAGCTAAAAATCGTTGGTGATGTGTATGTGCAGGGGATGTCATTCCCATTTATTTGGCCGTTTGACTTGAATCCACTGTTTCAATTGGTCGGGCAAAGGTTGGCTGTGCTATTTTGATTCGCAGTGGCATTCAAATTTAACTATTTTATATCAGGATTAATATTTTTAACTAAAAATGCTACGTTCTTAGATGAAATGTTCCCTTTCAATGCAATAGGTATAAACATGGTAGATTATCTGCTCAGCTGATTCAATCTTATGGACCGAAAAATGATGACTCGTTTGACAAATAACGATTTCGGATATCGCGTTTTATTCAATGCTACACCACGTTGTTCAACCATAAAACCTTGCCTCGATAAATTTGTATTTGATGTCTCAAAATACTGATCGAGTCACCACGAAAGGGTGTGTAAGATGCGAATTGTATTGATGGGGTGTGTGTGGGAGGAACACCACGAAAATACGCCTTTTAAACCCATGGTTTTAACCCATTCCCTTGGGTGTGGACGCACATTAAAAATGTTGGCCATGCCAGCCTTATCCAGCACTGACATACAAGTTCAGACTTTTTCATTTCTCCACTGTATCGAGGCCTGCAGATCCCGATTGTACCTTCCCTACCTATAAGTGCAAACTGTACGAAACCAGTCGTGGGCGTATGTGTGCACACGATGGAAATGCATGCGGATAGAAATTGTTAGAGTGCAACAATAGATAATCCACTAATCGTAATTAGAATAATTGGTATCATAATAATTATAACGGGGGGTTACTTCATCAATTCAAAAACCTCCCATCATTCACCTGGGGACTATTTATTTCCTCTTGGTTGAGAGTAAATATATTTTAGAAACAAATGTGAATCCCCACTTCGAAACTTAATACTAATGCAAACAGCTTCATTCATTTGCTTCATTTTGTCGAAAATTGTCAAACGTGACAACAAATGATAGACTCAAACCGACTGATCACGCAAAACAATCATTATAGTTGACTGCTGTGTTCGATAAAACGAACACGCGGCTTTGTACATTTCTCGAGGATTCCTTAAAAAAATTAGTTTGGAATTTCAATAAAATAATTCGGGATTGTTGACTTTAATTTTTCACAAAAAGTATCATAGTTCAAACAGAGCGCTGAAAGTTCGTCTTCATTATAAGCCACGTGAAGTTTTGCATAAACATATTTTGATTTGAACAATATTGATTGAAATGGAATTAAGCGTCGTACCAGGAATCACTTTGTGATCCTTTATTTGTATATCGTAGTTCGTCGAACGATTTCTATTCACCAGTGGAATTAAAGTATAACTTTATGGATTTTTTTCTGATGACGCGAAATTCGTGCTTCTTATGATGCATGAATAAAATTGTAAAAGTTAAATGAGCATTGTTCACATTGAATGAATGAAATACAAAATGAGAGTTTTGACATAAGTGCAACAGCATAAAACCAAATGAGTTTGTTCCCTTTTGAGCACATTTCATGATATATAAAATAAAAATTAGCGTACGAAATATACCTATTATAAGGATTATCTTATCTTGTCTTTGGCTTTGTAAATCATGATGATTTAACATTAATCGCTCAACCTTACCTGTAGAGATTATCTCGATCGATTTTAACACAGACCGATAATGTAAATTTGTGAATATGATTTAAATCAGGTGCCAAAGAAATCATGTAATTTAGAAAATATCAATTGGTGCAAGTCTCAAGATTGTATGCACATATATTTCATAATACCAAAAGATATACCTCAGTCGCATATCATGTGTTGTACGACAAAATATGCTGTGGGTTAATAACGTTGACAATCTTTTACATAATTTCGATTTCTAAACGATGTACCACTAAAATATTCTGCACCGTTTACTTCTTACTTTTATAAGATCATCAAGTCCATCAGCTTGTATTCGTTAACCAGAGACATATTGAGCTCAACGCATGTGCACACTTTGCGTAAAACCGACAAAATTCGCAAGCGGTTTCATGCTACTTGCACCCACCATTGTAAAAAGTACGAACGGGTTCCGCATGAGTTGAGTTTAATGTAAGACAAAACCTGATCTTTAAAGTCGCTAACGGACTTAAGGACTCCTCTGACGCGTAACACACAAATTATGTTGGCCTCCTTCGGTCGATGTCGACCATGGATGTACATCACAAACACACAAAGAGCGTTGCACAAAATATAGTAGTCTCTGCACGAAACATCACAAACTTAACAACCGGTTTCATAGTTAATGATTCACAAGTTAGGGACAGCGTGATTCCGTTTTAATGTCATCTTCGACATCACGCTATATCAGGTCAAATCAAATTAGAACTGCTAATGATTGATCTGAAATTTGTCAAATTATCATTAAGAATTGGTTATTCATTCTTCTCCACACAGATTCGTATTTCTTAAATCCTTAAGTAACTAGCCAGGTAGCTACAAATTGTTTGAATTTGTTATGTTGTTTGATAAAGAAGGTAGGACTCAACCTAGTCGATCCCAAAGTTCACTGTCCATCAACGTAGAATGGCGAAAAGAAAATTGATCGCACAATAAATAGTTATTCACACCAGAATCGCAGAGATCAATTACAACAGAGTGAGCATTACTTTTCCAACAGATAAGATAGATGTTTCTAGAATGTCGCTCAAGAATATGTCGATAATGATGCAAGCATTAATTGAATTTCAAAAGTTCGAACGTTTTCATTGACCAATAGTAGTGTTCAATTTCAGGCCAATCAGCGTTTCGGACTGTTTTATTTGTTAGGAGCAGTGCCTCTCGACAGAAGTCGTCCTGACAAATTCATTTGATCGATACAGTCGATTCATGCATCCCTTCATTGAATATCTTAAGAAGGCTAACAATGTTCTAACCAAACTATGCAACTGCTTTTATTGAACTACTTTATTGTATCAAAATTCATACCACTATAGTGTTAATAAAAAGCAATTTCATTCTAAGGCAAGTCGTTTTATAGCGCAGTCGATCTGAAAAGACAAGCGCACCTCGATTAGGCTTGATCGATCTGAGATTCATTGCTACCTTAGTGCTTGTACTCCATGGAAGACCGACATGATATAATTAACAGATAAATTTTAATGTGGCTTAGCATAACTGACAATATAACCTTGATATATATGGTATAAAGTTGTCACGACCGGATCGATTTTGAGGATAATCTCCCAATTACAAAAGTACTGTGACGCATGCTAAAAAAGACGCCTTTTATCATAACCTCACAACAGTCCCCATAATGTGCCACTATAAAACGGTGTAGTGGTATTGGGTGATTTCAATGCCAGAGTTGATGCAGATTACGAGTCTCTGCAAAACTGTCTAGGAAGGTTCGGAGTAGAAAATGGACAACGACTATTAGAACTGTGTACGCAGTTCAGTATTTGTGTCAGTAACACTTATTTTCAAACAAAAGTCACTTGGAAACATCCTTGCTCTACGCATTGGCATCAGCTGGATCTTATTGTTGTTAGGCGCACTAATATCGGAAGCGTACTCATCATCAGATCATATCAAGGCGTAGATTGCAACACTGACCATTCGCTGGTTTGTGCAAAACTAAAGTTTACCCAGGCGAGATTTCACCACGCCAAATTGTCCCCTCGCATGTGTGAACCCAATCTAGCTGCGCGATTTGCAAAAGCCTTCACAGTCGATTTCAACAAGTAAACCCACTCGAATCGGGTTCAGCGAACTGGGAATCGCTAAAAACTTTGCATATGCCAAGTCGCACTTTCCACTTACGGACCGAACACAGCTTGAAAGAGCGATTGGTTCGAAGCAAAAGCTTCTGAGATGACTGTTGTGTTGGACGAGAAACGGTCAGCATTCTCAACGTGCAAAGTTTTATAATGCTATTATGGTGAGCCACATCAGCGAATTGAGCGTGCTGGAATATTGGACAACTGTGATCAATGACGAAGAGGCGCACGAATACTCAATAATGATAAATGTTAGTGTCAGTGAAGCAACCTATTATACTTCATTCAAGTTTGCTTTGTTCGTTTTAGTGAACCAAATTTATTTTACAACCTCCATTCACATATGCCTCCTGTCTTTAGATGAAAATAGATTTAGGATAATGCAATTGCGATAATACGTTCCGTATATCCAATTACACTACACTTGAATATTTCTTGAGATTCGCAAATTTATTTACCTGAACAAAATGTTTATCTGTTGGTGGTCAGGCCTTGAACTACCTTCAAATTTTCAAACCCCAAATTAATTCTACAAGTTTCAACTAATCTCAGAATATTGTTCTGTAAACGTATTTTCGCCTTTTTCATTCTTGTATAAAAAATTTAGCAAATGTCAAATTAAGCGTAAAGCGGTTTATCAGCAGAACCTGGGCTAGATCAATTCTATTCGGGATAGATATTAAAAAAACAATTTCTTTTAAATTTGAAGAAGTTAATGTTTAGCAAATTACCGTGAATGCTTTCGCAGATTTCAACACAAGCCTGATAACACGCAACTCCTAGCAATCCAGTGGAAACGTGTTACTCAATTTGCCGAAACAGCAATTTATTTATAGTTCGATGGAATTTATCTACCTCATCGAATCGGCAAATGACATTTAGTCTTGTTACGTGCAAAATAGGAAACATTTGGGTGCGAAGTCGAATTACAACTCCCATTTAGCGCGTTCGTGAATCGAGGATAATGTGACCTCTATTCGTTTGATTAATGTCCATGTAAATGAGATGCGCGCGAAAAGGATTGTGATCAATACCATTGTTACCTTATCAATAGCGTGGTGTTTGCTAACGTGCAAATAATAATGTTGAGAAAAGCGTTGTTGCTGTCAATAAATTTCATCAGTTAAGCTGCCATGTTGAAAGTTGTATCGGCAAAATGCGGGGTTAAGGATCGAGGCCGCTGTTTCGTGTTCCGAAAATTCGAGAATCTAGTAGCAAAACCAATCCTGTACTGGAAACCGCTAAACGTAACAAAATCGATTGCAATCGAGACAACTGTAGCGTATTAGATACGATACATTCAGACGCAATTGCAAACACTTTTGAAACTATTTAGCGGGGTTGTAAGATTTAGGCAACAAAATAACTTTATTGAAATATCTTGCATATACTTCGTGAGTCGGTCGAATAATGTTAAATAGATAGCTTGCTCTCAATTTGTTTGTCATTTTAACTAAGTTTTCTTGTTTGTATGCATATTAATACTGTCTTCTAGCTCAGTTAGCAGACTCAGGTAATGCAAACCGAATACTCGGGGGAGTGTGGCGCTTATACCCCCAGCCTCTACATACCACAACCGGTTTTTGACTATTTGTCTTCATCAGAAAGCGACAGTAAATATTAGGCTCATCATCGAGTCTTGAAACTTTTTACGAATACGAATGATCTAGTCCAATATACAAACATTAAGGAACATTAATAACCGACTCTTGTGTTTTGTATGATAGAAGATGTTTGTGATCTAAAATTTCAGTAAATGTTGGGCTTATATTTACTGAGCTTATGATCAGTTTTCCTCTTTCTCATTCTCAAAAAATATCAATTTTAAGCTTACTACGTAGCAAGAGAGTTCCAAGAAAGGAAGTGGAATTCTTTTAAACATAAATTTAACATTTTACATCATAGGTATATCGTACAATCGGAAACATAAATATAAAATCTACTGAATAGCCGGTTTCGTTAAAACTTACTGCTATCATCAAACTTCAACGGGATAACCAAAGTTGACAGCACGCGTGCATCCGTAGCGTTATTTAAAAACACGTGGTGACCATCCAAATGCTGTTTTCAGTCTGCCGGAAGCAGGTCTTCGTTGGTTGACAGCTCGTACACTGTGCATTCTACAACGTCGCCATGCCCACAAAAGTAAATATCGCCTGAGTGGATGTACGCACGCACGCACGCACGCACGCACGCACGCACGCACGCACGCACGCACACACGCACACACTCACGCACGCACTGTACAAAGCAAACTTTGCATATATAATTTATTTAGCCAATCAGAATTGCATGCTACAATGGCGTCAATTAAGTACAAATGTGGTCTATAGAAGGTCAGTGTGTGCAGCTGAAGCCTTGGTTGTTTGTTGATTTATCGATGACGGAGACTGATATAAGCACAACGCTACTAGGGTATTAACTCAAGGAAGTCATTCAATTTTTATTTTGACATACACCTTTTCATTGGTTCAATATAAGAAAATCAATATTCAATCAATTATTATTCTTAAACAACGAAATGAAATTACACTCATTGAGTGGTTTTAAAACTTCCAGGTTGCAACACTAAATCCTTTACACGCTAATTGACAGAACTGGCTAAAATCACCAATGGTTTTGGATCAATCAGTCGTTTTAACTCTTACACAAGATTATCCCATTACCTCAATCTGACAATAACAAATTTCACGTTACCGACTGTAAATTGCTTTGGGTGGCAAAGTGATGAGTAGGGAATAGAAACATATATTTGGTTTGCTCCCTTATCACATACAATCTTTGATGGGTTTCACATTGTGTTAGATATCGGGTGCTATTTGCCAACGTAGATTTTCTGAAACTCGAAACAGCGTGTGGTTGAAAGACAAAGTTGGACATTGTGACAACTGCTAGATGAAACTCAACGATATTGCTAAAATAATTTTTACATATGGTGTATGCTATTTCGTTTTTTTAGTTACTCGCATGTCCATTTTCTTACCCAGTACCGAAGTGTAATATTTCAGATGAAAATAAAAAGAATATCAGTCGCCCATGCAATTCCATTAATATTGATTGTTGCATTATATTTAATTCAAGCACTTTAGGAAGACGTTAATGTATTTACAGATCATAACGTTTTCGTTGCTATTCACTGGAAAATATTTACTGATAGTATCATATTTGAGAAATAAGTAGTTTTAAATTAATGAAAGCGGCTCGGAGCACAATGGTGTTTGCGCTAATTAGAGAGAATGTGCTTAAACCCAATTTCTCTGCATAATCCGCTCTAAAATTGAAACAAGCTTAATCGGAAAGATAAATGCGATCGAATATCATTCTGTTCAGTTTGTGATAATTTAACTATGACTGCAATTGATTGTATCTGTTGGCCTAACTCGGTCGATGTCGACTATCACAATCGCCTGAATTTTCATGTTCTACAGCTTTTGGAATGACTAAATAGTCCGATTCGGGAGGAACAATATCTCCCGCAGCGCTTGCAACAGTAGTCAGAACTCAGTTGTAAGGCGTCAGTTGCACGCCTGCGGCGCGATCTGCGTTCCGCAGCCAAGAGCTGTATCTGCTCCTCCCCAGCTTGCAGACGACGCTTTACAAAATGCCTCCAATGTGATTGTAATATGTTTGTAACTGATCGTGTATTCATACTGCAAACAAATATTTGCAGTTTTTGGTTAAAGTTTCATTTCTGATCAAGATGCTCCGTCAGACCATGCGTGATATTCTGAACAGGAGCATGACTAAGTCTCATTTCACACACCACTTCACACACCTCCTGGGCTAGCAACAGACTGCTTAAAGTTAAAAGCATAACAGAGGGATGTTATGATGAAATATCCCATCGCCAGATTGTTATGATGAAGGAATCAAGTAGCAGTAAAGACAGTCATTGCGTTTTATCAATCGATGCATTGTTGTTAACCCAACACTGAGGAAAACAGAACAGAGCCGGAATGAAACGTTCCAGCAGAACTCCAAGGTCAAATATACAATGTGTCCAGTGTGTGTTGATCGTGGATTTGTTTTGTATATATAATACAGCGTCAAATTCAAAATATAAAGTTAATGATTGCACTTGAATTTCATTGCACTAAACGTTACAATTTAGGTAGAGATCAGTTTTGTGTGCCTCATTGGCGTGATTATTTCTGGCGATATATAATATTACTATAGGATTTCACAGACCGTTTTAAGAGAGATATTTTAAACAGGATAGTTAATTGAAGAAAGGGTTACACAACGTGTTTATGATCTTTTCCAAAGACAACAGAAGAAATTGTCCGTATACTCTCTGTGCATAAAATTGCCATCAGTTTATGTAAACATTGCAAAGATGGCGGACATGTTTGAATGCGACACAAGGTTTATATGGACAGATGAAACACAACACAGCGATTACTTTGTTGCACAGTCAAATGCGTGTATATTTCAGTCAGCTGACCCGAGCGAATTTCTACGCAAACAAACGCAATTTGGATATATCCATATCTGCCGATCGTTACTTGCCACATTGAATTTCATAGCAGGCATTTGATTACACTAACCAGCATGTAAAAAGGGTAACGGGGCCAATGGGCAAAATAAGATCCATTACTACTTGCTATAAAATCATTTGAAATACTGTTGGGTCAAATATAATTGCAATTTAACTAGGAAATAAAAACCACAGAGCAAAATCTCTAATGAAGAAAGTATCCTTGTGTTCCTAATCGCTATTTTTCTCAAAGCCAGTCCGATAAATTCCTCAAGTTGCGTTTCTATGCTAATTTTTTGAGGGCAACTTATGCAGTGACCAATCTAGCCCGGTAGTGTTGTGTGTGTATTTGTGATAAGCCTAATCGAATTACCATGGAATTCATTTTCGACACTCAACCAATCAAAAATAGAAAGATTTATACCGAGACAAGGCAATGGGGGCTATTTTTATCCCATCTACTACCACCACCAGCAGATGCGTAAACAATAGTTGACAGAGCAATAAAATGATACATTGTGGTCAGACGGTTGAAAGAAAGTTTTGCAGTTTTCTGTTGACCTACAGATATTTCAATACATCTTTCTAGAACTCCATGTAGCAGACGATAGTGGAAAATCGATTAGCAAAAATTATAACAAAATTGAAACGGCATTTCAGTTTAGTCTGTAACAATATGATTATATATAACAGCAAATTACTTCTGCATCGAACCGAGTAGATATCGAGTGTTGTAGATTGGAAATTTGAGAACACGTTAACAAATCTCTTCTTATCTAATGTTTTTTTATGAGGGCAGGACAGTATTTTGTCGATCTTGACATTGTTACTTTCAATGGTATTGTCATTACTAAAAGCTCGGTATCGAAAACTTTCCTGCAAAAATTTGAAGTAACTGTTGCCTATGTTCGACTAGTATTTAATCTATTTGATTTAGCATAAATATTCCATTAAATATCAATTCGTTATTAGGTAGTAAAAATAAATTATTTTGCGATGGAAATGTATATTAAGAAGTGGATTTTTCGGTTTTACATAATTAAATCGACCAACCCTTACGAAATATTTTTAGCTATATGTGAGTTGACCGATTTGCAAACATTTGAATTCGGCTATTGATAAGCATGTCCATACGATAAAATGCGGATTATCATTGTATGCATTGAAATTTCAGTACCGGAAATGGAAAATTTGTAAAATACGACTGTCAACGTTTTGGGAATGTTGAGAGAAATTAACTTGGAATCAAATTAACACTGCATGTGTCCCCTAACTCATGAAATGCTTCATCATCAGTTAACGCATGCTAGTTTGATTTGTGCTATTTTTGGAGTAGCTAATGTAAGTAGGTGAAGAATGAAGCACATTGCTCAGTCAAGTGGCAAGTTGCTGCAAATGGAATATCAAGTTACGATGGTAAGCCAACTATTCAATGAATCTGTGAAATATTTAACACTTCACATAGTTTCAAAAGAAATATATCTTCAATATTGCGTAGGTTAAGTACTCACCCGTAAGTTCTGGTTGTGTGGTGGCAAACCAAGCCTCCAAGGGATAGTCGAAATGTCTTCCTTTTGGCTGTGGACGAAAAATCGATTGATGCTTATAGGTAAATGTGAGTAAAGAATGTTTCAATAAAACAATTCAAATACTTATCACGTGTTGTATTTAAATTTTCAACAGTATGAAGATATGTTATTAATTGACATAAAACAGCTGTGTTCTCCTTGAACCAATTTCATAGTTTACGCAGAATTTTAATTATTTATTAGCTATCAAACTAAAATGAGCCGATCAAACGTATTCGGTCCAGAGGAGCAATGCTCACAGTTGTAATCCCACGCCACCCAATTCCATCTCATTTCTCACAGAGTAATCCCAAACGCCAAAGAAGCCGCCAAACGTCTCTCAGTGCATATAATATATAGATATATATATATATATATATATATATAATAATATTATATATATATATATTACTTCATCACTGGTTGTTGTAAAGTTAAAATGCTTTTCCGTAAATCTTAAATCTTTCATATATCGTGTATGATAAATAGCAGTGTACATGGTGCGATCTTATGGATGCGAATGATATGGCGTTTCCCAATCCTTCAACTTCACATTTATAGTTTTCCTTTCAAGCAACACTTTATAAAACGTAACAAAATGTTGGTTCTCATTATCTAACAAATATACACAGTAACATTTTTGGGACAAAATTATGTGACCCCAAGTCGCTACGTTGGTTTTTTTTCTACGCACTAATATAGAATTTAAACCTTTCTCTTACAATTTGAAATACCATTTAACCAGGATGGGTGTGTGAAAATTTGTTTATGCTATGAATTATTAGATGCATATGTGCAAATTTGAATCATTCAGTCTCAAAATAATTCAAACGTTTGCCAAAATTATTGATGATCTAAATCTGAAGCAACCGTTTTTACCGAATTCCTAAGCCTAGTTGAAACAGGTGGAATTTGTACCCGAGTATTAAAAAGATCCTAAAATGTTTCGTCATGAAAAAACAAAATTCTGGTGTACACGTTCAAATCTAATATTGACCACAATTGTTTCATAAACTTGAGGTGAATATTTAAGTTTCTCTGGAACAATTTGTCAGATAAATTGAATGTCTTATCATTTAAAACGCACATCTTAGAGATTCGGTTAATTTTTCAGAAACAATCAAAAATCAATTTGAATTCTGTCTGATTCCATGTTTCCCGATGGAGCAACCTGACGACCAGCTTTTCAGATTAAAATCCCGTTCCACTGCCACCGTTAAGAATGCATCGAGCCACTAACTACCGAAGCCGCCGTCAAAACCGACTCGGTATTTCATTTTCTGTTTCATCAAATTCCACAGAATCAATTATTCGAGCATATCGTTACACAAGGTGATACATGCTACTTTCAAATCTTGGTGGAGCAGGAACTAACCGTGTGCTTGAGACGTAAACAAAAGGTGGAAACGAGACAAACAAATAATCAGAGGCACAGAAAAACTATTTTCATAGTAACTTCTTTTATAGACCAAGATTGAATGTGCAAAAACTTTATTGAATATCGCTGCATAATACCAATGTGTCGCACTTCTGCAATGCAGGTTTTTTGGTCAAATCAAATGAACAAAATTAGCCAGTGGCAAGCATGCTGTAACGGATTTGAAGCGGCCTAATTTGATGCTCGAATGTATCATTTAACATTTAACATGCTACTGCATGCCGTTTCGTAGTCAATTGTTGGATCAAACGGTCATTAGCTAGAAAAAATAGTAAGTTGGATGAGCTGATTGAGAATTTTGAAATGATATCAATGTGTTTTGTAATTAGTATCATCATTAATAGTGTTATTGTTATTACTAATATTGTTTTCATTTTTGGGGAATTTTTTTTGACCCAAATTCCCAATCATTCTCCGGTGTAATCTTTGTACGGTCAAGGAGCCAAACAATGACAGACGTACACATCATCCAGCAAGGAAAGCATCGCTTCATGCGGCTTAAAGCGGAGATAAGTATCGCTCTTTTGGACTCTCGTCATAATAAATCGCTCGTTGGAAATGTCCGTGTCGAGAAGTAATTTGTATAAATCCTCATTCCAAATTATTTTGCGAATAAGGTCTATCATAATATTCCAATCTAACAGCAATCCATCAATTATATCTCTCTACAGATGTTTAGTAGCAGTTCCTATAAGGAACAGATAACTAATGTTTAACAAACACGCGATAGGAATAAGATCATTATCGATTCTTGGCCTAAATTGCCCCAAAATTATTTTGCTTCCAAATATGAAATTTCGTGAAGTATTTAACATTCAAATATATTGTGGTGCTCACACCCCCATATAGCATTCGTTTTGGGCTTATGACAAATTTCTCACATATTTAACGCATAGCCACATAATTTTGTTCATACCTAATCGATTCGACTTCTTCGGTGATGAAAATCTCAAACTTGAGGGTTCGATGTTGGTTTTCTTTCTGTATTCTTCATTAATCAACATACACATCTAACTAATGTTTTCAGGTTAATTGAACTCTTCGAATGGGGTCAATAAATAATGATTGCCTGAATATCGGAAACAATGAAGATAACCATCTGAAGACTGATAAACGGTAATCTGAAGCGTCAAAATTTGTCGAAACTAAGTTCCAGTGTGCAGCCCCAAATTTCAAACATCACTGATAGTCAGATTACACCGGAAGAAGATTTGTCATGATCAAATATCTTTATTAGTATGAGAACAAACATCGGTAGTAGGCGAACGCAATGTAGACAGATGACTAATTGCTAATCATGTGGTATGTTATCGATTCAAAATACTATTTTCTGATTGTTCAACTTTAGCCATAGGGCAAATAAAATTTCGTTAATACAAAACTTTTAGCATCGGAGTTACAATAAGCGCATCTCAACTTTTTATTCTTTGACTATACGTCGTCGCCTGCAAAAATTTGCACAGACTGTTTCGTATTCGAGAGCCGAATTTTTAATTTTGAAATTATTGGCAGGTCACGTGCACGAATTAACACAGAAGTTGTCTAACGAGAGCGACGCGATCCTAGATGATGCTGATAATATCACGGGTTGTCTAAATGTCGTCCCGAAAACGAAAGAAATCCGGAAAATCTTGAAACAACGTTCCAGCTTAAACACATGACCGAATTTGTACTAGACGGATTTTTGCCACAGCGAAGAGCGAATCTCTCCAAAATCTAGGGTAATTGTGGCTGAGTGATGGATTTGTTTACGTTGTGGTATACCTGTTGGCGGCGTCACAACTATGAGACGGAACGCAGTTTACACCACTCAGCCTCTGCGATGAGAACGAGACTTATGGTGATTTATTGCGATGGTTCTTAGTCTTATTAGATAGTAAGTATTCGCACGCATCGAACTCTGATTGTATGGTTTCTGAAAATTTTAAAATTAGTATTCTCTTAATCGTTACTCATTATATGTAATGCAGCTATGCACTTAATGAAATGCCCAGTAAATATTGAGTAGAAATCGCTTTGTTTAAATTATCCTGAAATATCCATCTTAAGCGACCCAATTGTATATAAAACTGAGCTACTAGATCTAAGATACGCGACTGCCCGATTCTCATTGATATTGCTTGCAGTTGTCATGTAACCCAAATATTAGCGCAAAACTGGTCGCCAAATGCATAGCAAATATATTTACTATAGGCATTCTAAAATGTATGGCCACTTTACTGCGATAGCCTTGCCAACGTTAGCTGAGTTATGTCGCTAAAAAGGATAAGCTTCGTATTCTAACAGACCTATTCTAAAAGAGTCAAAATCATGATATCAAAAATTCGGTAGGTCACGAGTGCGTACAAAAGTTGTTTGAAAATAAGTTATAAAAGCTACAGACATTGCATCTACGTGGTTTAGAGAATGTTTACTTGAACGCACATTTTGACGACATGGGGAGAAATGGCTAGCGTTATTTTGTTTTGCCGTTCTAAAAGTGTTGATTTACTGGGTACATTGTATCGCGGTAAACATTCTAAAAAGATATTGGTACGCATGAATTGGCTGCATAAATATGTGAAACCTAGTGGGTTATGCAATCATCATTATACTCCATTAGTATCACTATTATCAAAATCGACTGAATAAGACCAATTAAAATCAGTTCAAAAAATCGAAATGATTTTAAGGAATAATATTTGCCGGTTCGTATCTCGGGTCTTTATAGCAGGTTTACAAATATCTCACTTTTGGATAAATTGCAATCGCACAATTACTCATCAAACTGAATTCAGTATTGGTCACGGGAAACTTTGACAAAGTGAGCGTGATATTGCTTCAGCTTATTAACTGAGTGAAAGCTTGTCCGTCTCCCACATGTACGCATTAGCTGGAATGACGTGGTAAACTTTCTAACACTATAACTACACAGCTACCAATAGAAGGGCTAAACCGCTGCCTCAGGTAAGCTGTGATGGGTTGCTGCATGCCAAAATATGTTCATCATCATATGTTAATTATTGTTTTAAATTTATAAAAATAATATTGACATAACTAAATTCCAGATAACTTTATTTACCATCTGCCTCCAGCATAAAGGGCTGTTTTATTAAAATATTAGCTATCCCCTTATATACTATACAACAGTTATTTCGGTTTCATGTACAGTTGCGTATTTTGGGTTGAGAAACATGCTTTAGAGTTTTGCATACGGGATTACGTTAAATAATGAAACAAACTACCAATAAAATAATTCACATCGGTGACGTTCTCCGAGCTGACAATATTATAAACAACTATTAATCAAGGACATCCAATTTAAACTGTGACAATGAAATTGAGACAACAAATGTTTCATCGAATATAGTAATGGTTTCATGCTACTTGATTTGTTCTATCGAGTTTTCGTAGATTTCGTACCAACATTATAACCAAAAAATGTCTTGAATGCCATGATTCACTGATGTTCCTGCTGTCTATCCCCGCAAGTAGAAGTATTTAATATGAAATTTTGAGAAAAAAACTTCAAGTCCTGTACAATATTCATTTGAATAATGGTGGCTACCTGAATTTTGGTAACTGTAGGAAAAAGATAGTAGCATCTAAGTGAGAGGACAATTAGAGCAATATACTATTGGTCTAGATCAACCATGTGAATATTATAAACAAAATCAATCAACTGCAGCACATATATATTAAATTTTTGAAAGTGCCTTGAAGACAATTCCTTTAAATTAGTAGTTTTTCTGAGCAAGACAGTCCATGTTGCAATCCGTTGGGACTAGCTGGGTTCCTATTATTACTAATCCTTTCTCCCATAATGTTACTAACCAACGTAATTCTCTTTAAATTATTTTTAGGCAAATTGAGAGGAATAAATTATTTGCATTATCGTAAAGAAAAATTGAGACGAACCTATTAGTGTTACTCAACAAATTAACCCGGGCAATCCTACGTTCCTGTGAGAACAACATTTTTGTTGAACCATCATGATGTTTATTTTGTTGCGCTTACGGTTTTTATCCTACTTTAAGACTACTTATGAGTAGTTACAGATCAGAAACGTCGACTGTTTATTCGAACGCGCGGCAAGCGATCCAGATCTAAGACGCCACTTCTTTTGATCTCTTGAATATGAAAATAGCAACTGCAATATTTATGTAGTAATTCCATGTGTCCATTTAGTGACCAGCATTGCACCCGTGCTAGCCGTTAATTAAATTTCGAATTTGTAGGTAATTCTTTTCGTGACGATGTACCATGTCTTTGTTTGAAATCGGCATCAGTATACTGAACTCATTTTTACGGTTTCTAGTTTTAAGAATGAGTCCAAAAAGAGCTTACCTAACTAACTCTTAAAATTCCTGTACACAATATTGTAGCTACACTCATGGATATTTGCTCTTGAATGTTTTGGACAATAATTAGTTGCATCTCACCTAATTCTTCCGAAGTTCGTTGTGTTAAACTAAAACATTTAACGTCTTTTACCTGTATCATCATTTAATGCGCATTTATTTAGACTCTAAACATCATCATTTAAATTTACTGCACATAATACATGAGGCGATCAAGACATTTATAACCATTATTTAGTATTGATTAACCAGTAACTGTGATTTCGAAACCAGAATAGTTCAGAAACTCTACTCAGCTATGGTTGAATCGTTTGTATCAAATCCGTAACTGTGGAATAATTTTTCATTGCAGCATTCCTCTAAGAAAACGCATCAGTCGAGAGACATCCATTAAGAAAACATTTACTAATTCTCGCTCAACTAATCCCGCATATCGTATTAGGTAAGCGACTTCATTTTTCGTGATATAATGTATAGTTTTAGTATAGTATCATTACTGCCATACTTGCTTGAAGGCGAAGCATTCCGATTGGCTTTGAAGAAGATTAGTTTTAGGGAAAATAGCAAAACCTTTGTGTGGATTATAAACGGATTAATCATGCATCCAACTCTGGCAATGTACTATTTAGTTCCGATGCTTTATCAACAAACCAACAATTTACTTATTGTGTTATTGAAGTATACACTTGGATTAGAAAATTAGTTGGAAAAGCACTATATGAGTTTTCCAATAATTTTTATTACTTTGCCGCTTTTGCGTTGCATGCCATGCTTGTTTATATTCTCCGAGCCAACGTGATACTTTTTGATGTGATTTCAGGACAACGCCATGTAGCATCTAATAATCAAACGTCATTTCTCGTTTAGATTACTCGCCTTTCGTAATGGAAGGGACAGTGTGAGATATTGGCAGCTTACGCTGGATGTTGTTTGGGAAATTTTGAAGTGATGGACTGAGTGTGGGTTAACCTATGAGAGAAAATTGCTTATTATACTATCTCAACTTAGTAATTTATCTTGAGTTAGAATCCTATTGAATACTTTGCGGTTGTGAACAAGTTAATGCTGGTTACAATGACGGTGGTTGAATGATCCTTTTCCCTCAGGTTCTTTCGGCACTCCAAAAGTTTTTCAAATCATGTTGAAACGTCGCCGCATATCTCAAAGTTAGCAGCTTTATTCCAGTGAGGCATTGTATCGCCATGGCCGATTATTCACATTCAAGTCGAGAGTATAAGAATATAGCTAAAAAGCAGCCACACCAATGTAAAGATGTTGCGACTTTGCAAAGAATATATCATCGAGCTACCAAACTTGTCACCGGACTCAGCCGGAAACCATACAATGAGCGAATCAAAACCATGAATTTATTCGATTATCCAGGGGATTTGATTTTGGTTTACAATATTTTAAATGCCGAAAATCACCCTCTACAATGTTTGTTTAATCTAGGGGCTCGCATAAGACAAGATCTCACACATTTATTCTAACGGTCCCTCACTCGAGACTCAACTGCAGACGACATTTTTTTGCCGTGCGAGTTTGTTTTACTTGGAACAATCTGCGAGATTATGTTGTAAACTCACGAAACCAGCAAACTTTCAAGAGAAGCCTTGATGCCTTTTTGACCCTAAACCCTTGCATCGAAGAAAACTATACATCTTAACACCATGCATCTACATTTGTTATCCCACAAATCGAAAATAATTTCTGCCCTTTGGATGTTTACTTTATTCTTGAACTGCTCAGTAAGCAACCAAATACCATTTTTGCCTATTATATTATTCGTTATTCGTACATTATTCTGTGGTTTTTTGTAAAGCTATATGCTTCTTAGACTAGTAAAATTGAATTGAATTGAATTGTGTAAAGTTAAGAACCTTCAATACTGATGTTCAGGACATCAGAGTCATGTCATAGCCGATGGTAGTCATATTCGAGCGTAAAAATTTAAATGTCAACTACGTACGAGAATACTGATAAAAAGATACATACTTCTAGATAAAAGAGAATTTACAAGTCCCAAGTGCATGGATACACAATTGTTTTCAGAAACAGATCGCTAGAACTAGACATACATAATTGATGATTGTGCTTCAAAATTATATTTGAAAGTATCTCAGTAGTACGATATCGCGTTAATGTTCCTTAACGTATGTTGAAAGCAGAAACACTACGTTATATTCCAAGGCGAATAGGCTAACGAAGTTGCTGCTTGCGCTGAACTCATTTTTACATTTCAGGGTAAGCATGCCAATTAAAATGAAACGGTCTCTATGCACACTGTAGAATCAGTGTTTGAATTCTGAAAATCTGCTATCCAAAAAAGCAACGAAATGTCTCCAACCAAAAGAAGCAATACGAATCCCTAGATAGTTATCTAAAGCGGGAACGTTGAAAAATTGCATTGGGATGGTCGCTCTTTTCAAAATAAACCCGTGCCCATTATCGGCTTGGATAGAAAGCTCCAATGTTTCCCATGAGGAGAGGTTGTTAATAAAGCATAAAAGATCATCGAGAAACGAAAAGTTGTATTTTCTACAAGAGGTAGGAATTAAGGATTGTCCAAATACTAAACGTAGCACAACTGACTACTGGGCCAAATTAGCTTGGATATCTCTAGAGAAGAATTTTTTATTACGGTAGTCAATGCAGGAATATTTTTTTCAATTTTTGCAGAACGAATCTATTTCATGTGTACCTTCCAATAGTCAAATAATCTGGTGAATAAAATTAGGTCCAAGTGGTCTAATTTTGCATGTTCACGGCCCAACGGCTTGGTTAATGTTCGTACGAATGCAGTTATAGGAAGTGGCTTGATGAGAATCTCTGACTTTGGTTAAGGTTATTGCTTTCTCTACCATAAAAGTTTTTGAGTTCTTTGTTCTGAGTTCTGAGTTGTGATAGAATGTGATAATAATAATAGTGAACAACACAATGCGCTCTGCAGAAATCACTGGCTAATTAAACATGAGAGTTAATGAATTAAGAAGAGGAAACCTGTAAGTATCAGGGAGAGACACCGTTTTACCAGCTTGAAATTTACTCAGCAATCTAATGCAAGGGGGACGACGTGCTCGTGCTCCATACAGTAAATTTACTCGAATATAGCAATCCACAACACACTGATTAAATCAAGACGTTCATTTGGATAACATGCATATGTTAATTAGGAAAACAACATCGAGCCATGCGACCTTGTTAACAACCTATGACGTGTATAAAAATCAGAAGACAGGACGTTTACGAACAATTTCCAAGAGGCTAAACTGACGATGTCACCTATCTTGACGACGAAACGTCTACTGCTACTCGGCATCTCAGCGAACGCAAACGAATCATTCAAACTTAAGCCACAAGTATCGCTGCAAACAAATCTTACTTTTATATCCCGAGGGAGTAGTAAATTATTTTATTACGTATCAGCCACAAATAAATTCAAAACCAGCCCTAACTGGATTTTAATTCATTGTCTTATTCCTTCCACCTTTTTTCACAATTTTATTAACGATAGTCAACTAGTACTTAGAACGGGCGTGATTCAATACTAACCATTTCTACTGTTATTCCGCAATAGACAGGCAAGATCTAATGAGTAGTGGCTATTTGTAAATCGAAAATTCGGTTGTAAACTCAGATAACAGTTGATTGTTTATTAATTTACGTTCATCTGTTTAGTATCTGATCGCACTTTCCCTACTGGATACGTTCAAACAGCAAGAAACAAGTCGTGTGATGTGTTTGTTGAACAGACACGTACAACGTTGTTTTATTAAAACGAGATAGGAAACCTGCCCGTATCAATGTTGACTCAAAAATTTAATTAGTAATCAGGTACTTTATTTAAACGATTGCGCGGGCGATAGACAAAGTGTGGTACAAAAATACTTGTACCCATAAACATTTTACATGTTTTAACTACAGCGCGTGTATGCGAGCACAAGGTTACATTGATGAATACTTCTTAATTAGTTCAAGGCAATACGTTGAACTTTATTTATATGTGCAACGGGTGCATCTGTGATTGAACAGGTTGTTTGTACATGCCTTATCCAATTTAGTTTACAATTTCTCCACTGTTTCAAGTCATATGGATCCTGATTCGACAGGCCGTAACTAATGAGTGCTAACAACTGGTCTTGCTGTGTGTGTGATATTGTTATATCCCATGCATGCAACTACATTTGCATTATGTGTACATGTGAATAGGTATGTTGGTTGTACCGAGCATATCCAAAAATGTCTCCAAAGTCTAGGTCTTCATAATTATATCCGTTTTCCAATTTGAAGTCACATGAAGTCATGTGAATAATGAAAACAACATTTACAAACACGTAAAATCTGCCATATAAACTAAAGACAGACACTCAGGATTTGCGATGGATGTAAACACATGGGGTGCTTGTGATTGCTCAAGGTAAGTTTGTTTCACGAAGTGATCATCAGGGTTTTATACCATTAACGCAATTTACGTTTATTCAACAAAAG